>OY730184.1:24534057-24722343 GCA_963422495.1 Polyommatus iphigenia | reverse complement strand
TCGATGTTACAACACTACTATCGTCCTACGTTTTTTCCTTGGTTTTTCGATCAGCATGAGAATCTGACGCGAGTTTCACAGTTTTTACCCATCCCACAAAAGTGCTCGACGCCGCTAAAGAAGTTTTCACTTCAATAAAAGTATTATATTGTATCTGACCCCCATTTAAAGTTTAGAAAGTTTAAATCAAAGCGGACTCTTTCAGATGTCTGTTTTAAAATTGGGTTTTTTATGATTTTTTTATGAATGAAAGGTGGAATCCGGAAATCTAATTTTGATGGTTGTAAAGAAAATCGGCTGCATGTCAATGACCTTTTTAGATTTCCGCATTATCCCCTCCTCAAAAAAAATCCGCATTATGTTCAAGAAACCCAATTGAATAAAATAGAAAAAAAACTCAGCTGATCAAATTATAACCTTTTCCTTTTCGAAAGTCGGTTAAAATAAGGGATTAATTTTTATTGAAGTTCCATATTATACAGGTGTAACAAAAGTAAGAAAGAGAAAATACTTAAGGGTGTGTATGGGTTCCCTATAATTATAGAGTTAACTGTGAAAGTAGCAGAGCTGAAGAGTGAAGAGTACCTTTTTTACTTTTGTGTGGAAAAAAGCATGTGGCTTCGTCGCCTTTTAGTGCTGCTACTTTCACAGTAAACTCTACATAAGGAATACATACACATTACACACCTTTTTTTTGATGCGCAGGGGAAACCCTTTATGGGTGCCCCGGGTTGGGGATGTGCCTCAGTTAAGCTGAAGCACCCCGGGGGTATGTGGGACTTCCGGCGTGAAGCGCCGGGCTTACCCACTTAAAAAACCACCTGCGGTTTGCCTTCAGCCGTATACGGAGTGATGTCCTGGATCTGTCTAACACAGGACTCCCTCCACGACCGGCTACCTACCTCACAAGGGACCGGACCAAACTATAATATACACACCGTAAAGTATCATCACTTTGTTTTGTTACAGCCTGTATAATAATAACTCCCACACCGGTTTCGGTGACGGTGGCCGATTTCATTGAAATCAGGCCAGTTACGCAGGTGTAATTTTATAGTGCCAAAGTGTGTGCGCAGTACACAAGAGCACTCTCTATTCCTTTACTCTCATAACCGACACAACTGGCGAGAGATCAGGCGCAGGACCGACTTTTTACATGCCTATCCGATAAAGCTTGTATCTAAGCTGGCCTATGATAATATTCGCGCCTGTGCTCGCATTTATTATTTCTTATTGCTAAAAGTTTGTTTCTTTTATTTGCGATTTATCCGAAGTTGTTCTTACTTCGGCCAACTTCGCCGAAGTTCGGCCATACGTCTGCCAACTTTGTATTTGCTGTCGACAATTTTGCATTTCCGAATATTTGTTGAAAAATATATTTTGTAATACAATATTTTGTTTACTATTTTAATATTTTAAATATTTGTTTTGTCGAAATTGGTTGGAAACCAACTCTTCCAGAATTACAGACGTGAGTGTAAGAACCAGATAACCAATTTAAGAATAATTATTGAACAAACAGATAACTAACAATATATTATAACACAAGGACAATTAAGCTTAGAACAAACCTACGCGTCAGTGACGGAGCGTCAAGTTGCGTCAAGTTGTCAAATGTGTGTTTTGTGGTTCAGTGACGGAGCGTCAAGTTGCGTCAAGTTGTCAAATGTGTGTTTTGTATACAAAATACACATTTGACAACTTGACGCAACTTGACGCTCCGTCGACCGTCACTGACGCGTAGGTTAAGCCTCAGCTTCACTCATTTTTACCTTATAAACAAACCTTGTAATTTACAACCTTACTTGTAACTACCTACATCATGTGGCTAATACTCGTATATCTGGCAATAAATAAAATCCATATTTTTATTTCAAATCCATTTCCCGGCGCCAAAGTCTACACCTTTGCACAAAAACGGCATTTTTTTATCTGTTACTTACCTGCTTCACTACTTACTTGTCCACTCATGTCTTCAACTCCTCGTGGTAACTCACATGGGACACCTTTTGCTCGATCTTTCTTCCTAGATTCTTTCTTTCTTGATAACTGATTCTACATTGCTAAGGCCCAATTTCACCTACGTCTGTTAGTGTTAACAGCTTATTAAAATATCATGTCTTCTCTTTCATTCGTATGAAACACGAAAGAGGTAACGTGACACTAATTAATTTCGTTGGTGAAATTGGACCTAAGTCTACTGTAGAGTGTAGAACTAAACGCTTCGATTTATCGTTAAATCAAGGGAGAGTGTAATTTTTTACACTCTCAATTTATGTTTTGAGCACCTAATACTAAAATAATAATATGAAATGTACAAAATTGCATCAACAAAAAAGCAACACAAATCACAATACGTAGCAGCTTTTATTTTTCCAAAGCTTCAACGTGTGTGCTTTAAAACGCCGCATTTATTTTGTATCCCGAGCTTAAAAGTTCCTTTGGTTTATGAATTGTAACTTTTTAATGTCTGGAGTGCGGTTAAAAGTTTTATCTAAGACTGTGGTTGCGGATTTCCTGCGGGCCCGAACTTCCCTCGTATAAAACTATTCCAGCCGTTTCATAATTTTAAATTAAATTGGTGCGTTTTAATATTTACCGTTGGAGGGTTGAGTTTATAAACTTTTTAGTGGGCTAAAGTTTATGCTAGGTCTTAGGGCCCTTCCGCACGACGTATTTTTTCTTTTTTGCAATCCGCAATTTACGACCATCCTCACAAACATTTTATACTTACTTATATTTAATGAATGGTTTGACATAAAATGTATGGAGCTTATGACAAAGTCTTTACTAAAGTAAAATGTGTAAATAAAGCCCTAACTTTTAAAGTGTTTAAGCTGTAAAATAAATTAAAGCTACATTATTTCTGTAATTAATACACTCACAAGCGTAAATTGTTAAGCTGGTGCTTAAAACACATAATATTATACCCCAAGAGCCAGCGACAGCCAGACTTTCGTCATTTTATAAAAGCTGAATGTTTAAAGGCCGGCACCGCACCTGCAGCTCTTCTGATGTTGTGAGTGTCCATGGGCGACGGTAGTTGCTTTCCATCAGGTGACCCGTTTGCTCGTTTGCCCCCTTATTTTATATAGACCACCAACTATTGAGTTTCGGTCGTGGTTACTTTCGGTATCCTGTTCTGAAGGTCTACCTGCCCTTCGATAAAGAGTTAAGCGCAATTTTTTATCTTATTTTTATCGGGATAACTAGGAATCCCGTCTTCCACATCCTGACTTATTTAATAATAGCTTTCCAGTTTCCACTCCCAGATCACCTCAAAGTCTTACTTCCGCACTTACTTAACCCGTCAACCCCAATAAGAACACCGGCGACCGCGACAACAATAGAATAACAATAGATTTCCAAGAATCCGCGATCGAAGGATTAATTATTGTAATTAAATTTAGATTTTGACATACGCCCCATATATTATCTGTCAAATTCTTTATTAAATTGTAATTTAATCGTCCTTTAATGTCTCCGAGTGCGGCAGTTATACTGTAGCAGTACCATCGTGGGTATCGCAGACACAATAGATTTTCAATTGTTATGCGGCAGCCGGCTGCCGCTTGGGGATTGATGGGTTAAGGAAGTTTGAGGGTTTCTAGCAAATGACGGAAGTCTGGCTGTCCCTGGCTCTTGCGTTAACACTCATATGAAATATTTGTAATTCCCCACTTCTGTATGCAGTTGGCTCGCGCGGGTAGTTTCAAGAAATTAATAACGCCACTCCAGGCCTTTATTTAAAGAGCACTTAGCATTTTCAACTGGCTAAATAGCAGTCAATTTACAGCTATAACGACTATTCACGTGTTTGCATACTGCAGTAGGGCGATGCTGTCTACAAACGATCCAATCCGGCGCTGGACTACTGAGTGCGCTTTTATAATTCCGGACGTTACGTTATCGTGGACGTCGACTTTCACAATAAAACGTTGGGTGCGTTAAATATGCCCTTTTGATTTTACGCACCGCGGACGTTTTGTGCGGTTCAGAAGTGTAGACGTCGTGATGTCCTCTAACGTGCACGTTAAAAAGTTATCGTCGACGGAACTTTAAAAGCGTCTTCATAATATATTTTCATAAATTTTACTTACCTATGTTATCGTTTTACCGCGGACGTTCACGATATTACCGCCACGTCCAAAATTTACGTTTACATTATTCCAGTAACACCCCAGCGCTAGATTGAGTCACTGGTCCAATGTCCACATTATTCAAATCCACTGGATTGGAATAATGTAAACCCGCTATAATGCCACTGACATTATGTCAGCCATTTTGAGTTTTGAACCACTCTCGTTTCCGCTTCCGCTCCCGTTTTCGGTCTCGCTCGCGCACCTTTTTTTGTTACTTTTTCATAAATGAAATCCAGAAAAGGTAGGTAGTGCCCTCGCGCTTCCCTTGGTTCGTCAAATTCCCATTCCCTTCCCAAATAGGAAGACAAAGGCATACATAAAATAATATCTAAACTCAGCTAAACTCTATGATATAAATCAAGAAAAGAGTTCTAAAATAACTTAAATCCCGCCACAGTAGATTTTATTTAAACTAATAAAAGCGTTTGGAGAAAATCTTAAATTCTGTTTCCTTGTGGAAGGTTTAGTTACAAGTTGCAACACATTTCAAGCTCGGGATAACGCAGTTTAACTCTCAACACCATTATTACGGACTCTCACTTGATAGTTTACACTTAACCATGACTCTCATAGGCTCGATTTATATGCGTCCGCCTGAACGCGCAGTTTAGCGGCTACACGTAATATGTATGAATTTGTATGTAAATGACAACGCGACCGTGCCGCTATAAAAATAAATCATTACATACTATTAAGACGACGCCTTGATAATTTGGCTGTAGCGATGCCGATTTTTCTCAGCAATGACTAAAGCTAAGAAATTGAAGTTCATTGTCAGTATTCATCATGTCTTTGTCTTTGAATTGCCCATAGCATAACACGATTGGACAACTTTTATAGCACAGAATAATCAATCGAAAAGACCTCTGTAAAAAAAGGGATTCCTATTTTTCCAACGGAGGAGAGTGATTTAAGGTTCCAAAATTTGTACATAAATTGGTTCAAGCATGCACTTTAATTTGTGCATAGCTTATATGAAATGTATTTATGGTTTTTAAATTAAGTGACAAAAACCATTTTGTCGCTCACGCCCTTTCCATTTTTTGCTGTTCCATTGCTTGTTTTCTATGAGAGGCCGGGCCGGCCTCTCATAGAAAACAAGCAATCTAAAACATATCCAACACGGTTTCTTACTTTAACGCTGCGTCACCTTAAGTTGTAATCTCGCGGTGTAGCGGTAAAACCGCTCGGTCGTACGGACGCATATAAACCCAGCATCAATTACAGACGAGATACCAAATTGTCCTTATCGCCAGGGACAGTGGTCCTCCATTATTCAGTGAGATAGAGAGTATAATATAATAGTCCAAAAACACGATATGTTGAAACAAAGCTTTTTTACTTTTGAACCGTGGACGGGGGATTAAATCGTGCGTTGCCAGAGACAGTATGGTCCCCAGTTATTTAGAGAAAGGTAGAGAGCTAACAATAGTCAATCTAGACAGGACAGGAGGAAGCAAAAATCTTGGTCAAACTTAAGAAAAAACAATTCAAGTCAAATTGTATTTTCTTTGACGCCCAAAAGGAACTTTTAACAGAAAAATCTTCTAAACTTGACTGAAACTGAAGACATTGTAAACACAAACCACGTGTCTCTAACTACATTTTAACATAGGAGTTGGAAGTTTGAGCAGTTTTGAATAGTAGCCTAAGTTACGATGCATAAATCACTAACTCGGCGACTTTGTTCATTGTGAACACGTAACCAACTTCACTTATTCAAGGCGACTTGAAATTTCTGAAACCTCCGGGGTTTTCAGAAAATTCAAGTTGCATGATATGATTATCTCGTTTAAAAAACGCTGCATGTGATAAAATTTCCGCTTATTTTAAAGGAGGAAAAAAGAAAAGATATCTTCGACAAAAAAGTATTTTCCTTAAAACGTTGCACAAAGATAAATAAAATTTCTGTTTATTTTAAAATTGTTTTAAAAATAATCACAGAAAATCTTTTTAAAATTTGTTACCTGTTTCTTGGTAAGCGACTTCGTGCGTGCAAAATTAAATGGCGCTGGAACCGTACATTTTAGGAATACAAAATAACCCGTGGTCGTAGTGACATACAAATTGGTCAGGTAGTTTGAAAACCGATTCCTTCAATTTCACGCAAACTAATAAATAAATCTTTCCCTTTTAATCTATACTAATATTATAAAACGGAAGAGTTTGTTTGTTTGTTTGAACGCACTAATCTCAGGAACTACCGGCCCGATTTGAAAAATTTTTTCAGTGTTAGATAGCCCATTTATCAAGGAAGGCTATATTTTATTACGCTATGACTAATAGGAGCTAAGAAATAGAGGAAAATATGGAAAAAACGGGGGAAATTATTTGAAAGAGCTTATCTCACGATCTACTAGAAATTTTTATGTTATTTGGCATAGGTAAGAAGTAGACCACGTGAAGTATCATAGTCTATTTTTGTGGACTAATTTGTCTGTGAAATATCTAATTTACGCGGGCGAAGCCGCGCGGAACGTCTAGTATATTATATTTTTTCAGCTGCTATGTTATAAGTCGGAAAGGTAAAAAAGACTAATATTTTATTTCTCCTATTATATTATACTAATCCAAATAATTAAATCTAAATAAATAGGGGATTTGCTTATCATTCCAACCATAGCCACCATAGCTCAAATTCGACAGCTTTCGACAAATCTGTTTTCATTCAGGTGATGGCAGATAAATATTATCTGCAATTTACATATTGTATGTACTGTCTGCATGGATCGGGTTTGATTAATGCTAATTTTAAACTCGCTATAGACGGTAAAACTGTACAGTTTGGTCAATATGCATTTCTAGTGCCGAGCTAAGTGAATCTTGGTCTTGCTTTACTTGCAAGCCCAACGGACCCAGATATCGAGTAGACCATATTATTGAACAATTTTATTTACTTATCGCGCTAAAATGCATGGTTACCTCATGGATTTTCACCGCATAGGCCAGTCATTAAAGCCAAAACCCGAAAGAAATTAGTAACTTGATAAAATTTTAAAGTATTGTTAAAGAAGGTAAAATAACTTACCGTGTGATTTTGCAGCGTTCTGGGGTGTAAGGAAAGGGTTGAAAAGGGGTGAAAAAGGTTTTTTGTTAATAATATTGCGTAAAAAATTAGTAACACGCTGCAAATTTGGAATTAGGTTGTTTTTACCGTTTTGTAACGTGTATTAAATTTGCAGCGTTTTGCAATACACGGAACATTGTTTATTATTAAAAAACAATAAAATTTGTTAATAACAGGGGTAAAAAAATTAGTAACACGCTGCAAATTTGGAATTAGGTTGTTCTTACCGTTTTCTAACGTGTATTAAATTTGCAGCGTTTTGCAACATACGGAACATTGTTTATTATTAAAAAACAATGAAATTTGTTATTAACAAGGGTAAAAAATGTAGTAACACGCTGCAAATTTATAATTAAGTTGTTTTTACCGTTTTCTAGCGTATATCAAATTTACAGCAATTTAGTAATAAACAATGTTCCGTATGTCGCAAAACTCTGCAAAATTAATACACTTTACAAAATGGTAAGAACAACTTAATTCTAAATTTACACCGAGTTACTAATTTTTTTTACCCCTGTTAGTAACAAATTTTATTGTTTTTTAATAATAAACAATGTTCCGTATGTTGCAAAACGCTACAAATTTAATACACGTTAGAAAACGGTAAGAAAAACCTAATTCCAAATTTGCAGCGTGTTACTAATTTTTTTACTCCTGTTATTAACAAATTTTATTGTTTTTTAATAATAAACAATGTTCCGTATGTTGCAAAACGCTGCAAATTTAATACACTTTACAAAACGGTAGGAACAACCTAATTCCAAATTTGCAGCGTGTTACTAATTTTTTACGCAATGTTATTATCAAGAAACCTTTTTCACCCCTTTTCAACCCTTTCCGTACACCCCAGAACGCTGCAAAATCACACGGTAAGTTATTTTACGTTCTTTAACAACCCCCTAAAATTTTATCAAGTTACTAATTTCTTTCGGGTTTTGGCTTTAATGACTGGCCTAGCAGACCTATAAATATTTCATTACATAATTCCTTATACATTAATCAATTATAGTATAAAACAATTTCACCGAAATATATCGGTGGGTGATGGACATCCAATTTACTGGACACGCGACGATATTATTTAATTATACGCATACGGTATCGTATCTGATGTCGCCGACTGTTAATAGCGCCCTCACATGACATAATAGCACCTGACATGACATAAAGGCACTTGTATACCGTCACTTACCATGCCCGAGACAAGCCCGAGAGTATTTTCACATAAAAGAAATAATCACGTCATCTTCTGAGATAAGTTACAATATTATATGAACATAGATGTATGAGTGTGTAATGTGAATGTGTGCGTGATCCCGATTCAACGGTGATTTAAAGGAGTCTTCATATCTACGCCGAAAAACTACGCTACAGCACAGAATATATTATATTAGTAGTATCAAGCTACAGCTGCAAGCTGATTTATATTGCAGGTGATATTTACTACTTTTAGGGCCTATTTCACTACTTCCTGATAAGTGTCGGATAGGCTATCCACAACTTATCTGACAGATAATACATGCTGTATCTGACAGATAACTGATAAAGTGCGGATAGCCTATCCGACACTTATCAGATTGTGGTGAAACAGGCTCTTACTCTTTTACATTTACATTTTACATTCACCTTACGTCCCGTTGTGCCTCGACTAAGTGCATTGGAATTTGAACTAGGGCTTGTGCCGATACAATCTAGACATACTATACCTGAAGCACTATGACAATTTTGACATTTCTCCCATGTCCTGCCCTGTCCGAATCACCAGTGGAGTGTGGTATGAACACGAAGCGATAAATTAATTGAAAACCTATCGATTGTGGAACGAATGCACGTACATTTCATAACTACTAGGAAATAGAAACATTATTGTTATCACGTTGTTAATTAGCTTATTTCATTGCCTATTTTAATCACAAACGCTGAATAGTCAATAATCAATATGTATTATGTTTATTTGGTACCTATACCAATGTTATGATTATCTCAGGAAATATAATATTGCGGAATCCTTGCATGTCAGCGATAAAAAGTAGACCTTTTGTGTCTCTATAACTGTGACAGACACATAGGCAGACACTTTAAGCTTATAACATCCCACTTTTATTTTTTCACTAGATGTTCCGCGCGGCTTCGCCCGCGTAATTTAGGAATTTCACGGAAACCGTACATTTTTCTGCAAAAAATAGCCTATGTCCCTTCACGTAGTCTATTCTTCATGTGTGCCAAATAACATAAAAATTGCACCAGTAGTTCTTAAGATAATAAGCAATTCCAAATAATTTCCCCCGTTTTTTCCACATTTTCGTCTGTTTTTTCGCTCCTATGAGCCTTAGCGTGATAAAATATATCCTATAGCCTTCCTCGATAAATGGGCTATCTAACACTGAAATAATAATTATCAAAATCCGTTGCGTAGTTTTAAAGATTAAAGGGAACAAAGGGACATGAGGGAAAAAAGGCGACTTTGTTTTATAATAATAATGGTAGTAATTATGTATAGATATGGAAGATATATATTATAGATGTATGTACAAAAATTTTACCTCTACAATTTTATTATATGTTATATGCCTTCCTCGATAAATGGGCTATCTAACACTGAAATAATTTTTTAAATCGGACCAGTAGTTCCTAAGATTAGCGCGTACAAACAAACAAACAAACTCTTCTGCTTTATAATATTAGTATAGATTAAAGATTCACATTTATATCAAAATGAAAAGCAGTAGGAGCAGTCACATTACCAGCATAGAAGGGTAATAAGAAGTACTCATAATCCATATTGTCTCTTAAGGCTCTGAACATGAATTTACAATGCTCGGATGGAGTTGAAAGGATGTCGGATGAATTATTAACTTCCCTCCAGCCATCCAGAAATAATTTCAGTCTTCCCGGATTTAAGAATACAATTTAGTCGCTTTATTTTGGGGAACGGATTAGTTCCAACATGGATTCTAATCCTTAAATGGGACTTTACAAGAGTGGTTTTGTTCCTTCATTTACAATGCGCTTAAAAGATTAATAATAATTTGCGTCTATAGTCTTTCATCCTTATTAAGATTATATATGCGAAAGTGTGTGTCTGTGTGTCTTTTACCTCTTCACGCCCAAACCGCTAAACCGATTTTGCGGAAATTTGGTATGGAGATATCTTGACACGTATGGTTTTTCTTCGAAAAAATACGATTCGCCTTTAATTGCTAACGGTGAATGTCGATGATGAATACTGTAGACCAGTGGTTCCCAACCTTTTTTTCACGCGGGCCACAAACATGTTCTGGTCTTGGTGTCGCGGGCCGCGAAAAATTTTTTAGGGTTAAAAAATAGCATTCTTCAAAATTAACGATTTAAAAGTGGAAAAAATTTCACGACTATCACGACGACTTTACATTATTTTGCTGGTGGACGTGAATTTCAAAATGGTTTAAGATAACGCGGGCCACAAATAAAGTCCCGGCGGGCCGCACGCGGCTTAGTTTAGGTTAGTTTTATACTAATGAAAAGCAGTCTTTTTGTTTGCGCATCACGAAAATTGCTTGTGATTTTATTGTTGTATGTTTAATCTTAGAAAAATTGCAGAACTTTTCTCTTAGAAAGATTTTAGTCTATGTCTATGTCTCGGCTGCCTGATTGGCTCTGTTTTCGTATACTTAGGCCGCGTTCCCATCAGACACGGCGCGGCACCGCCACCGTGTTACGGCACGACGCCGCCACCGTGATACGGTACGGTGCCGCGTACGGTGCGCCGACCCGCGTCCCTATTCAGTCGATATTTGGCGCGAACGAAAATGCTTGTCTGGATATGGATCGCGAAAGAATTCTTCTCTTGTTGTTACTAAGACGAAGATTAAAAAGAAACAGACACAGAGGAAATTTATTTTTGCTATTTTTTGTTCTATACCAATATTTACAACAGATAGGCACTTGAAATATTCACAAAATACTCCATTGTATTTATACTTTAAAAATTGATGGTAAAATTAAAATAAACTTAATAGTTAAGGGGCTCTCATACAAAAAACATATTTTTTTGGTTATTTTTCTCTATAATAATGGTACGGACCCTTTCGTGCGCAAGCCTAACTCGCACTTGGCCGATTTTTATCTGTTCCAAATAAGCGCCTCGTTTAAGTTTGGACACAATTTTTGTTCGGAAGTTTCACCCAGAATAGATAAATAAATAAATAAATAAACGTTTATTCCCCTTTTTTGACCATTAATTACACCACAAGACATAATAACTAAAAAAAAATAGTAAGTATAATAATAACAAAAACTAAAAAAACCAAAGAAGTAGAACGTACAAGGTTACAAACAATTTTGACAACTGGTACAGAACAATCCACAATAAATATATTATACATATTACAAACAAAGTGTCTATAAAAAAAAAAAACAATAACATACTTATTTAATATTGGCACAATAATATTAAGTCAAACAAAGTAAGGTAGTGTAATGATCAAAAACTGAATTGGCATCACTCAGGTAATGACCGCAGTTCGCAGTCCCTGATTTTCAGTGGGTCCAGACTGTCAGGCGAATGACAGACCAAGACAAGACCAACACAAGTCACCAGTCCTGTTTTAATAAATATACTTACACAAAAAATCTACATATTATACATTGTGTTATAATAAAATATACTTAAAAAAAAATAGTGATTAAAGTGACGTGAAGGGAGGCAAAGTGTGTGCTAACTGCTATAATATAATAATATTTAAATATGATAATTACATAATAATAATAAACTAATAATAATTGTACTATAAACTTAATCACGTGCCCGGAGAAGACGGGAGGCTGCGGGCGGGGGGCAGGATGCACCTGCCAGGCTCAGCGCCGCTCCGTACTCAGCATGATGGCAGGTTGCGCTGCACGCTAGTCCCCACACTAGTCCTTCCTTGTTTATCAATTTTGCGATAATAGCAATTAGGTATATTGGGCTGATTAAATAAAAGATAAGAACACGATGTAACTAAGGATATGGGTAAGTGTTAGCTATAAGTACATACTATTATATTATAATAAAGTTACAATAAATATCTTATAATATAATAATAATATAATAATAATAATAATATCTATGGACGCTTCACACCACGTCAGTCTGGCCCCGTGCTAAGTACCTAAAGGACTTGTGTTACAGGTACCAGACAACGGAAATATATTTAATACTTTTATACTATACATATATTTAAGATTTTTATTATATCATACACATATTTAATTCATGAAGCCCCAAGCGGCCACATCCGGCCGCGATAACAATGAAAAAGCTCGTTTTGCCACGATCGATGGGTTAATACACATCCAGACCCAGGAACATTGAAAACTTTTTGTTCCGTCGGCGGGATTCGAACCCGCGACACCCGGCTTGACCTACCAACGCGCTCACCACTGAGCCACAGAGGTCGTCAAAAAAAAATATATAAAATTCTCGTTTAAATATAAAATATTGTCCATACAGTATCAACATGAATTATTATTATTATTAGCTTAATTCTACTATTATGTATGTATTCCGGTTTAGGCAAGATCACAATATGGCGATGAGCCTGTTCGATTGTCGGTACCAAATTACGTGCGGCTACGGAATACGGCGGCGGAATAGGGGCGCGCGGTGCACCGTACGCGGCACCTTGACACGGTGCGGCGCCGTACCGTATCACGGTGCCGGCGTCGTGCCGTAACACGGTGACGGCGCCGCGCCATGTCTGATGGGGACACAGCCTTAGGGCCTGCTTCACCACTTTCTGATAAAGTGCTGAACACTTTATCAGAAAGCTCAACTTTTTGACAGATTCTCCATACTTCATCTGTCAAGTTAATTGTTGGATAGCCTATCAGGAAGTGGTGAAACAGGCCCTTATTGTTTTAAATTATTTTAATTTATCGCTTTCACGTGTTCGTGAGCTCAAAAGGAACACAAATTTTTTTGCCTTTAAATAGCTTATCCTCGCGTGGTCTACATCATACAACTGTTTTTCATGAAAATCGGTTCAACAGTTTCGGATCTATTAAATAGAAATAATAGAACGTACAATCAAATTATTATGCTCTTATTATAACATATACCCAAAGGATAAGGTCCAAATTGGGCTAATTTTAAAAGTGCCGGCCAACGCAAATAAACCCATTATTTAAATAGAACATAAACTAAGAAATAATTTTTATTATTACACTAAAGTTCTAAGTCAAGTCTCCGAGTTGTTATTCAAGGTCAAACTTTTTTTTATAATGTATGTAATAAAACTTATTTTACTAATTAAAAGCAATAAGTAATCGATCCCAACGTCCCTATCCGAGTCATAGAACAGATCAAAGGCCAAATACCTACAAATATTTTGGAAAAATTCAAAGGAAGAGGGAAGCTCTACGTGCTTAGGGCTTGTAGGGCACAACTCATTGCTTACTTGGAGTGTTAGGCAAATGCCGTGCGTACCCCAAGCACGTAGAGTATCCCCCTTCCTTTGAGGTTTTTCAAACCATTTGTAGGTATTTGGCCTCCAATCTGTTCTATGACTCGGATAGGGACGTTGGGATCGATTACTTATTGCTTTTATTTAATAAAATAAGTTTTATTCCATAGTACATTATAAAAAAAGTTTGACCTTGAATAACAACTCGAACACTTGACTTAGAACTTTGGTGTAATAATAAAAATTATTCCTTAGATTATGTTCTATTTAAATAATGAGTTTATTTTCGTTGGCCGCCACTTTTAAAATTAGCCCAAAATTGTATGGACGTTGGATCTTGTCCTTTGTTCACCTATCATTATAATGGTGGTAATCATATTATCATCATATTACAGTCACAATATAAACTCATGAATTTCAAAACATTTCCACGTAGTGATTTATATGGATAAATTAATAAGGCGCCTAATGGGGGCATTTTAGAGCCCCGCGATATGGGCACTTGGCCGGGGCCCCGACGTCCATACAAATACGATGCATTCGTCAGTCGCTCGTTTGCGCTGAGCGGATCATGCACGTTTGTCATCGCCTTAACACAGAGTAACGCACACATAGAGAATACACACATTTTATCATTGCTGCCCCTATTACATAGCGCCTTTATTATAGTGACATACAAAAAAAAATATGTATTGTAACTTGTTATACTTTCTTTACAAAAGAGATTTTAAAGTGTTGAGTTGCCGGTTCCAATTTTGAATGGTACATTTAAGAAGAATGTACATCTTATCGACGCGTCACGTTGCAATGTAAATACTGTAGTGTCCTCGACTGGTCCATACTAGACTGGAAAATAATTTTTAACACTCCAAGAAATTATGAAAACTAAGTGTGAAGTAGCAAAAATAAAGGAAATTTCATAAAAAGAAGCAACACTTAATTACATAATGTAATATAAAGCCGTATAAAACATTTTCTATTCATTACCCCAGAGCCGGCCGTTAATAGAAACTTACTTAAACTTTTAATAAAGCTTTCCGAGCTTTTGCTTAACAAATATATAGAGGCATAAGCTCGCCACTGCTGAGCTAGAATCAATATTTGCTTGTGAATTGTGCAGACAAATCCCGCTGCAGTGGATTTATTATATACTTTTGTGCGTGCAGCGTGCGGTTTGTTGAGTTATATTGCGATTTATTACGGGTTTGCTTTTTACTCATACCTACTGCCTAGCTAGCGCCGAAAGACAAAATCTTATGGTGGCATTTAACTAACACATCTAAGAGTAAACAATTTTCTATTATAACTTTTTGTAACTTACATAATATTATGCTTTAAATAAATGAGGAATCATTTATTTTATTGCATAAGTGCATTGCATGGCTTTCTAAAACAGAACTTTACTAACATTGAAATTACTTAGCTGCAAGTTTTTCATAATGTCAATAACTTAAACAAATAAACTCTTTTGCACAAGTAAATTATCTCTGTGTGCACATTACTCTATGCGGCTTATAAAATGTGAGGAAAATATAGGTCGTATAAACATTTCCATAATTCCCGTCGTTTCCGGTTCCTTTTAATTAATTCCTTTGTTTTCGAAATGATTTGTATTTTACCCGACTTCCAAAAGAGATGTTGTACCTATATTGCCGACCTCTGTGGCTCAGTTGGTGGGCTGTTGGTAGCTCAAGCCGGGGGTCGCGGGTTCGAATCCCGCCGACGGAACAAAAAAAAAGTTTTCAAAGTTCCTGGGTCATGGATGTGTATTATAAATATGTGCATGAAATAATAAAAATCTTAAATAATATGTATAGTATAAAATTATTAAATATATTTGTGTTGTCTGGTACCCGTAACACAAGTCCTTTAGGTACTTACCACGGGGCCAGACTAACGTGGTGTGAAGCGTCCATAGCTGATATTATTGCCACGCTTCTTTATTTGTAATTTTACTATCTCGTGTCTGTCCTGTCTATTAAATAGCACTTTTAGGAGATGTCGAAAGTTCTGATTTCGACCAATATAATTGTAATGCAATACCGAAATAGATTTTACATAATAACACAATATTGTAGTGGTAGTTTTCATGTAAAACTTCTCATAAAATGCACTACCTTCTTGATAAACTGCATTTTTCTGTTAGGGACCAGGTAATTAAAATTCCCTCCGGTAGAGGCAGTTGGGCAGTTGAGGCCGTATTTTCCTCGATAAGATCTGACGATTTATTCCCTGGGGGAGCTCGAACCACCCGCTACGTACAGCTTGAAATGCAATCACGTTATAGTTGTGAGTTTATGATATAACCACTAAAGAGCGATCGTTTCGATCAATCGCAAATACCATATTGTGTTGAAGATAATATGTAAATCTTGAACACAATACAGCATTTATTATACACATATTTTATTACTTAGTTTTGGTACACCTGATGATATTATGATAATAAATAAATAAATAAAAATAAAATAAAATACTTACACCTTTTGAAAGTCGAACGAAGAAACTACGTTGCCTACCACGTCCGGTACTTATACTTTAGTATGAGTTACATGTGTCCGTTGTACAGAGTTCATTGTGAAAGTAGCGGCGCTGAAATTAAAACTTTTTAAAATGTTTGTATGGGGAAACTCATGACACTGAGGCGCTTGCCCATACAAGTCACAAGGAAATTTTCAGTACTGCTATTTTCACACTGATCTCTTTGTGAGGGACACAATCATGTGTTGGCATGGGCACAAAAAATAGAACAAATTATACTATGCGTGATTTCATGAATTCATTTTTAGGGCTCCTTACCCAAAGGGACCGTATTACTAAGACTTCGATGTCTGTCCGTCCGTCCGTCCGTCCGTCCGTCTGTCTGTCTCCAGGCTGTAACTCAGGAACCGCTATAGCTAGACTTCTGAAATTTTCACAGATTGTGTATTTCGGTTGCCGCTATAACAACAAATACTAAAAACAAAATAAAATTAATATTTAACGGTGGCTACCATACAACAAACGTGATTTTTCTGCCTTTTTTGCTCTATGTCAGTAATGGCAACAGGTAGGCACATGATATTTTCACGAAGGTTCTTATTGTATGTCTACGTCAATAATTAATATTAAAATAAAATAAAAATTTAAGGGGGGCTCCCATACAAAAAACACAATTTTGGCCTATAAATGCTCTCTAACGGTACGGAACCCTTCATGCGCGAGTCCAACTCGCACTTGGCCGATTATTATTTAAAATAACTAAAATTACGCTATGGACTAATTTAAAGTTAATTACTGTGAAATAATTAATATCTTATGACGACTTATTTCTTAATTACTAGATGACCCGGTGAACTTCGTGTCACTTCCCTCCTAATATAAACCTCCCCTGGACTTCCACGAATATTTCAAAACTAAAATCAGTCAAATCGGTTCATCCGTTCTCAAGTTTTAGCAGGATAACAAAATTTACAATTCATTTTTATTTTTAAAGATGAAAGATGTTTTGAGTAAGAATTGGCGCAACTGTTGCTTTACACACAGGTCATTTACCCCAACGTAATTCATAGTGAAAGATAACTTTCCCTCCAACGCCATGCATCCATCGAATTACATCGAAGGCTCTATTTAAAAGGGTTTGGGCCCTTCGTAGATAAGTTTTCAGCTCATTCGGTAAGTGGCTCGTGAAGATGTATGTACAATAGTTTAGGGGTAAACAATTGAAGAGATAAAAAGTTGGGGGTAGCAGTGTGATTTGTTGTTTGTTTTGTAGCGCTGTTTAAAGTTTGTATAAACGAGCTAGGGATTGCCTGATGTGATTGATGCATAGGCATAGCCCATAGGTGATAGGCAGGCGGACCCGCGATATTTGCTCCGGCTATGTCAAGTCTATGTTACTGTTATCTATATCTATATCTATACATATTATAAAACAAAGTCGCTTTTTTTCCCTCATGTCCCTTTGTTCCCTTTAATCTTTAAAACTACGCAACGGATTTTGTTGATTCTTTCAGTGTTAGATAGTCCATTTATCGAGGAAGGCTACAGGCTATATTTTATCACGCTAAGACTAATAGGAACGAAGAAATAGAGGAAAATGTGGAAAAAACGGGGAAAATTATTTGAAAGGGCTAACTTGAACGCGCTAATCTCAGGAACTACTGGTCCGATATGAAAAATTCTTTCAGTGTTAGATAGCCCATTTATTGAGGAAGGCTATAGACTATATTTTATCACGCTAAGACTAATAGGAGAATGTGGAAACACGGGGGAAATTATTTGAAAGGGCTTATCTCGCGAACTACTAAAACAATTTTTATGTTATTTGGCACAGATAAGAAGTAGACCACGTGAAGGATCATAGGCTATCGATTTCATTTTTTTCAGTGGCTATATATTTTATACCCGTGCGACGCCGGGGCGGGTCGCTAGTAATCTTATATAAAAATACTTAGTTAATGTCAAAAGCTCTATTAAATTTAAGTTAAATCATTATTAAAGGATAATTATGAGTGTGGCGAATTTTCAAAACAGTTTCAGTCTATTGGCTTTTCGCCCATATCTTTTTTTGCCCTTTGGTAATAATTTGTTCGCGTACAAAGGTTTACTACTAAGAACACTTTTTTTAATGTGGCGGTCTTTGCATGATATTCTTAATATAGCTTGCGAGATTTTTTATAAGTTTCTGAATGATATCCCTAAATCTCTGCAATTTGTGCTGTAAGTACTGTGTAGTGTGTATATCTCTTAAGGGGACAACAACACATTTATTTAAATTTCAGCTATTTAAAAAGATTTTTATGATGAAGGAAATTTCATTACATTCGGAATACTATTTAATTTGCTTTTAATCCATCAGCTAACAAAACTTTTGTACAGTACACATGGCACAATGACATTATTTAATTAAATAAATAATGATTCCATCAGACATGAAACAAAATTCATGGAAATTCAAAGCCTGAAATCAATTTTGCTTCGCGCCATGCATACTGATTTCATGCAAGAACCGCAAATGTATTATGCATATAAAACGGATAGCATGCATCCGTTTTTAATAATGTAGCTCATTGATTTAAGCCGATTCTAATTAAACGCGGTGATGAAATTTTTAACCGCCATGGTTTAATGTGACGCCATTTTTCTTAGAATAGCGGCTTTGTAGTGTATGGTAGAGCTACCAAATTTGAGCAAAATCGGCTTAGGGTTTAAGCGTGAAGAGGTAACATAAAGACAGACATAATTTTCGCTTTACCTAGGTAAAGCTAAACTAAGGTTCAGTCTAGTTTTTTTCGACGTTTGTCAGTTTTTCTATAATTATTCTGATATGACGTGTGCAACGTGTTAGATTTTGGTCGGATTATATTGGTGCTAGTAGTTTTCTGCAATGAAAACTATTTCGGAAATTAAACTATCTCCATACCAAATTTCACAAGAATAAATTTTGCAACGATTTAACGTGATGGGATACAGACAAATAAATAATTGATGAAGGCTGTGTTTTAAACACAGCCACAAAATATATAATAGTACTCACACAGCCACGTTTTGTTATTTTTCAGTTTGTTTGATGCTGAAAAATAACAAAACGTGTTGAATTTATTTAATGTGAAATATCATAAACTGTTTTTAAAGCAATCAACAATAAGCTTAAGCTCATTTAAAAATGAAAATTCACTTTATATGAAAAACGGCCCGTAATAGTCTGTTCAGAGCTATTTTACCTCGGGGCTACTGAAAATTGAACCTTATTCGGCTGACATTAGAGTTGTGGTGGAAAATCCGGGATTTTATTTCCGGCAGAGCCCGACCCACTTCAGTTTCCGGCCTTTAATTTGCTGTCAATTTTAAAACACTACTAAAATATGTTGCGTTTTATTGCTTTATATTTTAATGGACGGTAAACGGGTTAAGAGGGCGACTAACCCAAAAAATCAAACATCGTCCTTTTCTCTTTACACTCACGGCCGTCTTTCATATGCCAGATGAAAAAGGACGACGCGGATTTATCGCCAAATTAGTTTTTTCTCAATAACTTGATAAATATACAACATTTTAAAAATCCGCTAGGTCGGCTTCTCAATTTTGGAATTTTACACAATGTATTAAAATATTGACTTAGTTCAATGCACGGTTAAGGCAATAAATGAAAAATTCGTGAGAAATTTAAAAAGAAAAATTAGATGCAGCTTTGTGATTTTTTTCTATCGAGAAAATTTTAAGATATCGTGTTTTTGCTCAGATCAAATTCTTGGAAATATAATGTAGTGTCTAATTTTAGAAAATGAAGCAATTCAAGGCTTATTTTAAAGTATAAAAATGAATTATAAAATCGAAAATTTAGGGTTAGTCGCCCACTTAAACTGGCTACGGACAATAAAGTTTTGATGGTGTTATAATAAAGCACACTAAAACATCACATTTTTAGGAAGCATTAGTTTTTGTCACTGTAGCTTTTACTGGGTATCTGACTTCTGAGTAAAAAAGTAAAAAAAAAGACGGGTTGCACTCCGGGAGTGCCGGCAGAAGTGAAAACTTGATGATTAACGTTGTACATTTTTTAACCCATTTTTTATGAAAATCGATTATTTAAAAATCGATTTTTTTAATTAATCGAAACCCTTACAATCGATTAAATTTTTAACCCATTTTTTATGAAAATCGATTTTTAAAAAATCGATTTTTTTAATTAATCGATACCCTTACAGGTAATTCGAGTTCGAGTTCGAGTTCAAGTTCGACACAAAACACTACTCTCCAACCGTCTTACGGTTTTCCAAGGTTTTTCAATCAGCACGAGAATCTGACGCTTGTTTTCACTTTCTTCAGTTTTCACTTAAAAAATGCCGTTACTCGCAAATCCGTTGCGCCAAAATTCGTTTTTCGCGTCGGACAGTGCATTTTTCCAGGATAAAAATTATTTTATGTTCTTTCCTGGGACTTAAATTATGTCTATACCATAATATATCATATCAGCAATATCGGTTTAACCTATCAAGCTCCATAAGAGCACCGGTGATCGCGACAACAATAGAATAACAATAGATTTCCAAGAATCCGCGATCGAAGGATTAACGGTTTGGGTGTGAAGTGGTAAAAGAGTACAGACGGACACACTCGCATTTATAATATTAGAATCGATATGGATAGATTAAAATATTTTTTTTATATAAATGGCGCAAAAATAGCCACGTAGTGCCTGTGCATGTTCTATCAGAGAAATGGGGGAGCTACGTAGTTTGGTCGCGTTATGTCACCATATAGTCGCGTTATGCGACCACTACATTTTCACCACTGACCACGCACAGACATGACGCGAACGTGTTGAGGTTAGTTTTTAATTACTAAGCTATCAATCTATCGTGTATTCTATTTGGAAATCGACGTGGTGGTTTGTTGTTCAAATTGTTTTGTCTAAACCGCTTTATTGGTATCCGTACTAATCTATATGTCGCAGGGAAAAGAGGATATCAGGGATTTCACGATATCCTTAGGAATATCGCGAACTCCCGGTAGATGCCGAATATTCTTGTTTGTTACGTCTTCTTACTAAAAATATCTAGTGATATGTCATTTCACTAAACTAAATCTAGTGAAATGTCAGAAACGCGGATACCGTCGAATAAAAATCGAGCCACTTCGTCATCTAGTTTAAATCATCTCTGCCAATATATCGTCATTTGTCGCTTTGTCAACCATTTTAAATTTACTCTTTTTACAACATTGTAAACTTTACGCATTACCTTAACCAACATGAAAACTGTTTAACGTTTCAGGTTAAAAGTTAACCTACTTCGAGTTATTACATAACTCGGTTATAACTGATGTTTATAACTGCATAACAATTTTAATAACAAAAACCGTTAACTTTGTGTTACAACTTTGAACATTTTACAACTTTTAACGAGTAGCTCGTGTATTTTATTTTCTTCGGCAAAGTGCTTTTATTTTTATTAATTAAATAAACTTTGACGCCCGCAACTCCGTACAATTTTTCGGGACAAAAAGTATCATAATATTATGTCCTTTCCCGGGACTCGAAGTATCTCTATACTAAATTTCAACAAAATCGGTTCAGCGGTTTGGGCGTGAAAAAGCTACAAACATACTGAATTTTTAACTTAAAAATGCACTTGAAAGCGCGTTTAAATCAGCCATACATAACGTAACGCTAAACTCTAAAGTTCTTATATTCTACCTTAAAATTCAACGGCATGATAAAATTGAGTAATATTTTAATTGCTTTTTCCCACATTTAATTACAGCCCTAAAATAATAACTAATTACCGTTGCCTTCTAATTCCTTGAATAATTTACCCGGTGATAAAATTTATACTCGTTTATCACTTCGTGTATTTCGTCAGTTGAGGCCCCCTTGCGCCAGTCCGGGTTACTGACAATCTCTTGTCAAAATATCTGCCTTCTCTTTCATTCATACTTGATATTTAGAATGAGAGAGTTATAATTTTTGTGAAATAACGGTTGTATCACGGGGAGTGCTCTGAGGAATTGTTCGGAATCATACCACCTGCAACTTTTCGCCATCGTCCCACGCGAAAAACATACCATCCTCATCACCTTGATGAGTGGCAGTCTTCCACAGTGCGTTTTTCGCGTAACTTTCTGCCGCGCACTGTAAAACTCTGGAACGAACTGTCACCAGCAGTATTTCCGGACCTATACGACCTGCAAACCTTCAAGAAAAGAGCGTATTCCCTCTTAAAAGGCCGGCAACGCACCTGCAGCTCTTCTGATGTTGCGAGTGTCCATGGGCGACGGTAGTTGCTTTCCATCAGATGACCCGATTGCTCGTTTGCCCCCTTATTTAATAAAATAAAAAAATAAAAATGAACCAGCAAACAAGGGTACATCATCATGCTTAGCTTTAGACGGCGCCCATGGACATACAAGTTACAACCCAACCGCCCAGCAAGGCAACATTAGACGTGCGAAATAATAAGAAATACTGACATTTATGGATCTCTTGTGTCGTAAGTCGCAACACGTAATGTTTCTGATCCCTAATTCCCACTCTTAAGCCTTACTTCAATACCACTACAAAGCAATTGATTCACGTCGGCGTTTCAATTGTGCTGGCTGTTTCGCGCCAAAGCATGATGCACTTAAATCTGCGATCAACTTAAGGTGACGCAGCGTTAAAGTAAGAAACCGTGTTGGATATGTTTTAGATTGCTTGTTTTCTTTGAGAGGCCGGCCCGGCCTCTCAAAGAAAACAAGCAATGGAACAGCAAAAAATGGAAAGGGCGTGAGCGACAAAATGGTTTTTGTCGCATAATTTAAAAACCATAAATACATTTCATATAAGCTATGCACAAATTAAAGTGCATGCTTGAACCAATTTATGTACAAATTTTGGAACCTTAAATCACTCTCCTCTGTTGGAAAAATAGGAATCCCTTTTTTTACAGAGGTCTTTTCGATTGATTATTCTGTGCTATAAAAGTTGTCCAATCGTGTTATGCTATGGGCAATTCAAAGACAAAGACATGATAAATACTGACAATGAACTTCAATTTCTTAGCTTTAGTCCTTGCTGAGAAAAATCGGCATCGCTACAGCCAAATTATCAAGGCGTCGCCTTAAACCCAGGTTTGTGCAAGTGGGCCTCGGGGTCCGGCCGTCAAATGTCGCAGTAAAGTTTACGGTTACTGCTGTTTACGTGGAGCCATTAAATAGCCGTTTTATATCCGTTAGTAAAATACGGTTTAAACTGATAGATTTTTCTAGGATCAGCGCTGATTGCGGAAGGTTCAATCGTACCCACAACTCTGCCTAAAGTGGGGAGTGGAACACTATGGTTTTAGTCGGTTGACCCAGTGGGAGTCCTACTTACCCCGGCTGACATCCACCCATGTAAAAAAAAATAACCATGCTAGAGTGAGAAACTGATCACATCTGCTCCACGACTGTTCTGCTCTACTACAGAGCAGAAACAGGCACCTTGGTCGCTACGAATACTCATCTGCGGACAAAATTCGCGGCACCAAACCCAACCACGTCGTTTAATCTATGAGAAGGCAGCAGTATTGGGTCGGGGGCAGTACTCTAATGCGAAGGAGTCACTATAGATCCTCAAGAGTCGCAATGACGTCAGGGCAAATAAAAAAAAATCAAAAGATCCTTGTAGAACTTAAAGTCTAGTCCCAGTTTACTGTTCAAGCAACAGTATCGACTTTCAGTTTGAATTTGTACCTGAATCGTTGAAGTATTTCGTTTTACGTGTATCATTCAGTAAATCGTTGAAAAATGCCATTTGAAAACATTTTAATTCACATATTAATGCAAGAATTGAGGAATTCCAGTGAACTTTAAACTACAGGAAGAGTAACTCCGTCAAAAAAAGTGCACCAAAAGGCTACAAAATGTGACCCGAATACATGTATACTTTATGCATGAGTTCGGTACACATTTTTCGTGTATATATACACGAGTGACTTCGTGACGTGATCAGGATGACATGATAATTATTGTCAAACTCATTTTACAATTTGTTTACTTACTTTTTACGTAGCTTTTTACAAAATTTTCGTTGTTAAAATGCCTAAATGCCCTGTGAAATGGTGTAGAAGTCATACAGCTATACGACTTTTAATACAGGAATAACCTTTCAAGTTTCATCAGTAAGTGAATTTTTTTAAATTATGCTTAGGCAAAGTTCTTGTATTTTTTCCGACCCAAAAACATGCCCAAAAAGATGGTTTATTTAAGTTGGATGCAAGGGTATTTGCGTAAAATTAAGCTGGTCTCATTGTGTTTGTCTTATTAAGTTTACATGTTATTGTAAAAATGCAATAATCAAAAAATAATATAATTACAAAATTTTTACAAAGTCGCCATGGACAGTGTTATGCAAGATGTAAGTAACAATTTAATCATAATTCATAACCGAGTGTCTGACTGACATCAGTATGGAGTATCTTATTTTTATAATGCCGTTCGTACTTCGTTTAGTAAGAAACGAATCGAATTGGACGCCGAGCCAGATTACTCGTTTATGTAGCATACACTTTAATAGTCATGATATATTTTGTATGAGTAATGACCAAAAATTAAAGAGATTACGAAAATCTGCATTTGCACCGTAAGTTTTTTATTTCAATTTTGTAATAATTTAGCACATAGATTTTTGTAATCTGAAAACGTCTTGTCTAGGTGCTCTGGATAGTTTTAAATTCGTCCGAGTCGTACAAGGTTTGTTCAAAATTATTATATATTACTAGCTGTCCCGGCAAACGTTGCTTTGCCATAAATCATAATATAAAGTATTTCGCCCATATTATTTTATTGAAGTGACTAAATAAGTATGTCGCCATGGCAACGTCGATCGCTATCCCGTCGCACAAACAAAGGTCGCCGTCAGTCTCAGGTTGTAATAATTTACTATTATTAATTCAACAAATGCACTTATCAATATATAAAGTACCCAGTAGCCGATTCTCAGACCTACTGAATATGCATATAAAATTTGGTAAAAATTAGTAAAGCCGTTTCGGAGGAGTTCGTGGACTAACATTGTGACACGAGAATTTTATATATAAGATTATTATCGATGACTTAAGGATCAGAGGAAAATGTTTGATTTTAAAATAATAATAATTATGTACTCCTTTCTTCGTGATAGTAGATATGTTTGGTGTATACTGCATAATGCCATCCGCTTTTGACAATTATTGTCCACGGCTTTGTTTCATAACTGTGACAGTGACAATAACCGCGCAGGCTGTCGTCCAGCGCGCAATATTATGATACGTTACCTGGGAAACGACCTTGGCGAGAATCCGAATTGTCATATTTTAGTGTTCGAAAAGGAGCCAAATTTAAAACGGTTGAAGTATGGGAGTTACGTTTCCTGTAGTTTTGTTATTCGTAGAGGAATTCATACAAGTTTGTAAAACTAATGCACAACTCTTTCGTGCTAGTTTTTGTTATGTTGGTACTTAGTAATTGTTTTTGTTGTGTTGGTACAAGTAATTGTTTTTGTTATGTTGGTGTAATTGCTTCGTGCTTATGTTTTATTTATCCGCGATCTGGTTCAAGTATTTTGCATTAATAAAGGTTTATTAAGTTTAACATTTATGCATTAAGCATGTTTTTGCTCAGTAAACGTTGTATGTTATTAGTCTATCGCCAGATTTTATAAGCGTCGTTATGAAAAGTAGAATGAAGGTTTTGTTTGTATAATTAATTGCCTAAGGGATTGACAAACTTTTGAGTTAAAGGATTAAAAATTTCTGGCCGGTCTACTAAAGTTTTGTTTCGGCATATTTTGTGGTATTAGTTTTTGGATGAAATATATTATTGGTCCCAGGTTAAGATTTCAGTGTTCTTTTCTAATACAATATAAGTAAGTACTTAATACTTAAGGCAAACACACTTTATGATATTATGATAGTCGATAGAACAGGCTTTTTATCCTTGGAATCCTGTTTATATTTTCCTCAATTTCAAGTAATTTTCCCGAGTTTTCCTGGGCCATCCTCCATCAATCATCGACAGACAAAGCCGATATTGTACGTCACTCACATCGGCTGAGCTGAAATTAATAACGCGACTAATTTAACTGCATTATAAAGAAAATTAAATCTTATAGGTCTAGATATAATAGATAGAATCTGATGGCATTTTTGACAGCATATTTTTAAAAAATATCCTTGATCAATGGATAAATTTTATATTTGCATGTTTAACACACAGAATCAGCCGCTATATAAGAAAAAAAAAAGGATCAAAATGTTTTATTCCAATTACCCTGGTATTGCTAGAGTCAATTTATTTTCTCACTTTTTGCCATCAGATTCTGGTAGACCTATATATTTTAATATTATATTGACACAGGGATCTTAATTGCTTGTTCATTAATTTGGTTTAGTAAGGACTACTGCGCTTCCAAACGGGCATCAAGGACGTAGGTGTCAAGGCGGCCAAGCTGAAGTGGGAGTGGGCGGGTCACGTTAGCCGCATGCATCCTGACCGCTGGGCAAGGGTCTCAACAGAGTGGGCACCCGAAGATGGACGCCGCCGCCGAGGCCGGCCTAGAAAAAGGTGGCGTGACGAGCTGGAGGTATACCAGCCAGGCTGGCAATCGGTGGCACAGGAGCGAGAACAGTGGAAGAACCTGGGGGAGGCCTTTGCCCAGCAGTGGAACACTAAATAAAGGACTAGACGACCTCCGCAACTCTGTTGCGCCAAAACTCGTTTTTTGCGAGGGTACCGTACATTTTTTCGGAATGAAAAGTATCCTATGTCCATTTCCAGGACTTAAAGCCTTTCAGCAAAATCTGTTCAGCAGTTTGAGCGTGAAGAGGTAACAGACAGACGGACACACTTTCACATTTTTATTATTAGTATGGATGGAGAAATGAACGAGTAAATTTAACAATATCGTTTGATATCGGAGCGGAGGTGTTTTTGTACGTCTTCCGCGCTTGTCGGAAGTGTCAACCACACTTCATTGAATTACTTCTAGGAGGTAGATCGTCGATCGATAAAGAGAAATTAACGATTATTTTAATACACTTTTCATGCACTTTTTCCACTTTTAATAAAAAAAAATTAATAAAAGTGGAAAAAGTGCATGAAAAGTGTATATTATTACTGTGGAAGTTTACATTATTTCAATCCAGTGATCCAATTAGCCGGGTCCACACCAGACGATCCAACGCGCTCCGATCGCGCGCGGCATGAAGCGCGTTGCACTGAAAGTTTGGTGTGGACGTGCCGCGCGCGATCCATGCGCAAGTTTTGGTGCGCGCGCTCCCTGGCGCTCGCGATCCGTTCGTTGTCGGTTTTCTTGCCCGCTTCAAAGGTACTCTGCCTCAGTAAACGTGGCGCGCGCGGTGTGGACGGTTTTGTGATTCGAGCGATCCATCACACCATGGATATTTCGCAAAGTCGTCGTCTGATATCGCTTTATAAGGAGTTTAAATGTTTATGGGACCCAAAAGATGTTTATTTTACGAATAGAGGTGCAAGAGACGATGCTTGGGCTCAGATTTCTCGCAAAATGGGGAACAAGCCAATAGAAGATCTACAGAAAAAAATGCGGTCTCTGGCGGGAGGATACGCCGTCCTTTTCTTTTTTGTACTTTTTTGATATTGAAGGCGCATTCGACAACACTTCAACCAGCTCTATCACAAATGGCCTGGCTTCAAAGAATATAGATCCAACTACTAGGAAATGGATCAAAGCCACGCTCGACAACAGGGTAGCCTCATCGACTATCATGGACCTGACACTCAAAATCAGGCTGACACAAGGTTGCCCACAAGGAGGTGTGCTGTCACCCCTGGAATGGTCCCTGGTAGTGGATGAATTACTAAGGGAACTGAACCTCTTAGGTTACTACGCTCAAGGGTACGCTGACGACCTGGCGATCATGGTGGTGGGAAAATGCGCATCGGTGGTCGCTGGGTTGATGCAGTCAGCACTAAGAGTCGTCGAGGATTGGTGCCAAAGGGTCAAGCTAACAGTAAACGCTGATAAGACGGTCTTGATACCTTTCACCAAAAAGAGGAAGTTGGAGGGACTAAGACCCCCAACACTCTTCGGAAAAACTATTAAGTTTGCGGGTGATGTCAAATATCTAGGAGTAATCCTAGACAAAGGACTCACTTGGAATAAGCACATCGAGTATATTACGAAAAAGGCTAGATGTGCTCTGGGTTCCAAGCTTGTCAGCTCTAAATGGGGTATTCGGCCGAAGGCAATGCTATGGCTATATACAGCCGTAGTGAGACCGATTACCACATATGGCTGCGTAGTGTGGCATAAAAAGGCTGAACAAGTAAACTGTAATAAAAGTCTAAACAGCGTACAGAGACTGGCATGTCTAATAATCACGGGTGCACTCTCGTCAACACCCACCGCTTCCCTCAAGGCCCTGATCAACTTAACTCCGCTTCCTCTGCTTGTTTAGATGGAGGCCAAAAAGGTGGCTCTCAGGGCCAGGACGGCGGGTAGGACGAATTGGGCCTCCACCCCATTTCGACAGCTGGAACAGTCTCTCAGTGAATCACCTGTCATGGTCATGCCATCAGATGCCATGATCAAGGTGCATAGCTTTTCGAAGCAATACCAGGTTTTTATACCTTCTAGGGAGGACTGGGAAAGAAAAATCAAAATCGATGTCCACCCTAGCGACATAGTTTGGTTCACGGATGGATCAAGGAAAGACAACCGTGCGGGAGCCGAATTCTACAGAGGCAGGCCACCGAAAGGCAAATACGCCTGTTTGGGGGAGTTTGCGACCGTGTTTCAGGCTGAAGTCTTCGCTATCCTCGGTTGTTCACTAGAAAGCCTGGAGATGGCCCTAGTTAATAAAAACGTGTTTATCTTCTCCGATAGTCAAGCTGCACTTAAAGCACTGACTGCCGCAGAAGTCTCGTCCAAATTAGTTCTGGAATGCATTGAGACGTTGAATATGCTGGGAAGGAACAACAACATCCGCCTAGTATGGGTCCCGGGCCACAGTAACGTCCCCGGCAATAAAACCGCTGACGAACTGGCTAGGTTTGGGGTCGAGAGTCTCATATATGGCCCAGAACCAGTCTGTGGTATAACTCCCAGTACCACAAAGCAAGTGCTCAAGGAATGGGACCACAGACTATGCAGGAAGCAATGGGCTGAGACCCCTGGCCTTGAACACTCCAAGGCACTAATTCCTGGCTTCAACAAGAAACTATCAGAATTAGTGCTCACCTTGGGTAGGAACCAATTAAGAATCCTTACCAGAAGCCTAACTGGGCACTGCAAGCTCAACAAACACCTAAACAGAATGGGTATTTGTAGCTTAACGACTTGCAGATTCTGTGAGGAGGAGGATGAAACACCTATTCACCTTCTCCTCGACTGTCCTGCTCTACTACAGAGCAGGAACAAGCACCTTGGTCGCCACGAATACTCATCCACAGAGGAAATTTGTGGCACCAACCCCAACCATATCGTTCAATTTATGAGCAGTATTGGGTTGGGGATGATTCTCTAGTGCGAAGGAGTCACAATAGATCCTCATGGGTCGCAGTGACGCCAGGGCTATAGCGACCTGCCTTCTTTAAAAAAAAAAAAACTTTTTTGCGCAATAATATATGCAAAATAATGGTTACTGCTGCAACGGCAATTCGCCGCAGCTGTAAGTGTGACGCCATATCGTGCAAGATACTGACTGACTTGAATAATGGATCGCCTTCGGATCGCTTGGAGCGTATATTAGGATCGCAGTTTCCAAGTTCTTGGATCGGTCTAACGCGCTCCACGCTCCACGATCCTGGATCGCGGATCGCGGGGTCGCCGCTCCAAGATGGATCGTTTGGTGTGGACCCGGCTATTCAGCTTTGAATTACTACTGTTAAGGCGCTATATCGAAAGTAATTTTACCGCAAGGGCAATTTTATACTTAATTTGTATGACTATAAAGTCGTGAATACGCTGCGGCCAGAAGCTATCGGCTCGCTCGTAAACGTAATTTATAAAATAACTAGGAGCATTTAAGCAAAATGCTTCTATACGATTTTGAGTTGCAAAGGTGTCTTATCAATTAGACTAATTTCCTACAATACATCTATTTTCTTTAAAAAATAATCTTCAAATTTCGTATTTTTAAGAGGAATATTTTCGAAAATTAAATGTATCGATGCAAAATACATTAATCGTGTTTCTGGTTCTTCTCAAACCTAGATAAGGCTATGAAGATATGTATATCTCATTACCAGATTTGTAACATTTCTGAGGGTCCTATCTATAGTATTACGTCAAAAAGGACAGCTGTTTTTTCAATAAAGCGCCTTAATGTAAAGGGCACTGGAAATCAATTTTGCAATAAAGCGCTGGATCGCTGGATATTCTAATCCATCCAATGTAAACCAGCCATAAATTCCACACATTTTCTGTTGTAATCTTCATTAATAAAAGTTAAGTCATTATTAAATTACAGACATAATATTATAATACAGTGCTGTCGTTAAGTAAACAATAATTGCTATAGGTCTACCAGAATCTGATGGCAAAAAGTGAGAAAATAAATTGACTCTAGCAATACCGTGGTAATTGGAATAAAACATTTTCATCCTTTTTTATTCCTTTAGCGGCTTATTTTGTGTGTGAAACATGCAAATATAAACATTTATCCAATGATCAAGGATATTTTTTGAAAATCTGCTGTCAAAAATTGCCATCAGATTCTGGTAGACCTATAAATTAATACTAGTAGATTAGTATTTACTGTAAGTAATGTTAAAAGACACAAATAAATCTTGTACAATGATATTCTACTTATACAGATCTGTTACGTTCATACTATTTTTCGGCATAAATCTCTTCCGAACAACATTGACAAATTTGACAGATAAGTGAAACAAAAGATACGAAATGCCATTTACATAAAAGAGACAGACTAAATAAAAGACGACACAATTTGGTCGTATTTGAATCTTCACAACGCGCGCGGTAGTAACATATCTGCTTTGAGTTTTTATATAATATCATTGATCTTGTACCTATAATCTTTATCTACTAATAATAAAAGGGGATTAGAGAAGTACTTAAGCAAATATAATTATTTAGCATACGTCAGGCTGTATAATGTATTATGTAAAAACCATTGTAGTAGAGCTAACAGTGCAGATTGCTATCTATTCACGGGCGTTAGTCAAATAGTTTTAACAGCTTACCAGTGGTTGCCAAACTTAATCAAACCCTATGAAAATTAAGATAAATCAATATAAATTTTGAAAAACCCACGATTACTGAAACGCTGTCGAAAAATCCTTACTTAATCCTACTTCCTTACCTAATAGAAAAACAATAGTGTATTTGTCGGTCTGTCTGTTTGTTACTTCTTTATAAGTAAATCACTGAATCGATTTGACAAAATTCGGTATGCAAATTGCAAATACTTTGCGTCCCAATAAACGGAAAGGACATAGGATATTTTTTGCTACAGAAAAATGTAAGGTTCCGGCGCAATAAAATAATTTTGGCACAACGGAGTTGCGGTTGTCAACAAACCAAAAACACACTTTGAGGAGCACTGAATTCTTCAAAGCATTTTCATTCATCGATTGTAACGTGAGACGCGACATTTTGGTGTCCCAATTTCTGACTCGGTGCCTACATTTCTTCCAAGCATTTTGTACCTTATTTCCTAGTAATAAGGTTCGAATTTGGTGTCCGCTTGTCGGAGTACCTCAGGGTGTTTGTCTAGGGACGAAGACAGGGGTATTCTTACAATAGTGCCAGGTGTATCAGAAATATGTTGTATGTATTATTAACGAATTATAGTGTTCTATGTGACTTCTTGTCTTCAACCTAGGGCTTTAAAGTTTAGCCAAATTTTGAGGGTAATATTAAATTATTTAAAACTAAATTTAAAAACATTACTAAATAATATTTATTCAGGACTAGGTAGCGCCTGCAGACTGCAACTACGTTGCACTTAAATTGGTTTATCGCGCGGGAACTGTACATTTTTCCGGGATAAGGCCGTGTTTCCACTGACGCGGAGCGGAGCGGAGCGGTGCCGAATAGACCAATCACCATGCTCGAAATCTTCGCTCTGCTTCGCTGTCATTCCGCTGGAATAGCACGATTGGTCGATTCGGGCACCGCTAAGTTCCACTCCGCTCCTAGTGGAAACGCGCACCCTAAACGTATCTTATGTCCTCTCCCGGAAATCAAAGTATTTCTATAACAAATTTCAGCTAAATCGGTTCAGCAGTTTGGGCGTGAAGAGGTAACAGACAGAAAGAGAGGCAGACTGACAGGCGTACAATAATTACACACAATATATTCGCATCGTGAAGAGGTAATAGACAGACAGTCAGAAAGAGGGATAGACAGACAGGCATACACACATGCATTCATTATATTAAAATATTCCCTATTTAATTTATCAGTAAATGTAAGAATTAAGAGGTACTTACCGTTTTATTAAACTATCTCGATATAGTAAATAGTACATACAGTAACACAATAATCTCAAGTAGACACAATACCTGTGAGGCATCAGGCAGCTGATTGTATCTATTGTTCAACTTCGAAGTTTCCCAACTTCTGAATGGAGTGCGCGCGATTGATTCCGAGTTATACAACTTGTTAGCTCATGTTCGTCTGGTACGGTGTGATAAGTAGATTCTTGGGATGGTAGAGCAAAGATAAGAACTTAAGTCAGACTGTTTGGGTGAAGCCAAACGAGCGTAATTTGTGAGTCGCAGAATTTCTGCCGCGTAAATATCTTTTCATACAAATCATGACTCACATAACCTTCTCGTTTTTTGGAAGTCGGTTAAAAATTACGCTCGTGTGAATCAAACAGGACTTTTGTAATAAAAATGTTGAATGCAGCAGAATTCTGTCGAACCGAAATTCTGCGACTCACAACTCACAAATTACGCTCGTTTGGCATCGCCCTTATTAGTTCATATTCGCTGACTGAGTTTGTCTGTCTAGATGTTGCTGCTAACCTCAATGCGTATAGTAATTGATATTTTATACCTTTGGAATCCGTAAAATTTTCTTTATTAAAACTGTTCTTTGCTTTTTTTCAGGAATTATAGTATTATCTGGTAGTGTTGTAAATGAGTCATTTTAAGCCTGATGGCAGACTCTTTCTGCCTACGACTACCAAATTTATACAGTATGTAACACTAAAGTATTATCACTTAGTTTTGTTACACCCTGTATAAATAAAAAATAGTTTTTGTTAGTCTCGCTAAAACTTGAAAACGGCTTAACCGATTTGGCTAATTTTAGTCCTCAAATATTCATTGTTGTTCAGGAAATGTTAAAAAGGAACTGATACGAAGTTCACTGGGTCATCTAGTAATATTATATACTACAGTTTACTGTCATAGACGTAATATCAGTAGAGTTACACGAGCGTTTCATCAATCCTCAAAAACTGTCGAGTCTCGCGAGGCTTCGGCATTGTAATATATATATATATATTGGTAAGTATTCAGAATTTTTGTCAAATACCCTCAATTTTGACTCAAACTGACGATGGACGTGGCTTTTCAGAGTTGTATGGGAGTAACTGTATAGGTGATAATTATCAAAATATGACACGACAATCGACATAAATTTTACGACTCGAGAGATAAATATTCGTGTCCGGTCAGTCAAGTCATTAGTTAGCTATAATTCCCACCCGTAAATACTATTTAATCGTATTTTTAATTTGAATCGTAATCAGCATAATATTATAATTTCAATCTGTCATATAATTATATGACATAACATTATATTATGTACTTAAATATAATATTATACACCTACTTGCCTACGCAAATAGGTCTGATTTTAAAAACCCTTTTTTATTCTTCTTCTTTTGTAATAAATTATTCTTGCAAATAAACAGTATTTTATTCCGATGTATCAGTCTGCGGATAAAACACCCTCACAACTACAAAATGAGGTACGGAAATGCTTAACCCAAGACTATACAATATACGTCATATAGCATGGTCGAGCAAACGATTCAGCCACAGGATAAATAATACAGTAGACTACTTCATGCTATGTAGCTCATAACGGTTCACGTACACATAACCGTAATTTTAGATAACTTTAGACAGCACCCAGATTTTACAATATCACCTAACATGAATAAATAAGAAATATTCACTTCTACAAGAAGCTTCCATGTAGCCGGATCAAATAGCCAAAACGTACTCTCTTATTTACTTCAAATATTATGTCAACCACAGATTTTTCCAGGCTTGACACAACAAAAGAGTTAATTTGAGGGTGATGGAAGTACTATTTGTTGTTAATATAATATTGAGAATGCATATAATCTGTTTATTTAATGTCGGATTGAATTGCAGAAGTATAATGTAGTAAACCCATCAGGGCATGATAATAATATTATTACGACATTATTCAAGACGGCTGAGTTACTCTTCTGTATGTATTTGTACTGTGGTTCGGCCGAGGGCGGTTTTCGTAATTAAAATGTGCCTTTTGGCTTACATTGTCTGCCACTGTATACTTATGTCTACTTGTCTGTCTGTTACTATGGGTTTTGATGAAGTTTAGCATGGAGATAAATCATAAACTTAGAGTATCAAAGTCTGATTCTGAAATCCAACATTTATACAGTTTCAATGGAGTACCTAATATTTGATAAGACAACCAAATATTAACCTCATAAAATGTTATGCAAATGTTTAAGGATTCCTGATCGGTTTAATCTCCAAAATCTGTAATCAATCACGGAAAAACCTGAGTAATGTAAATAATGAATCTGAAAGTCAAATGATATTTCTTGAAATGTATCTAAAGTCCAAACGGCGTATCGAGGAACCATTTCATATAAACAAAATTTCATACAAAATGCCTCGTTATTTTGATTAAGTATAGAATAAATATGCCTAAATCTAACCCTTCGCCAAAACAAACTTCGGATGACCTAAAAATGGTAAACTCTACCCCAAACCCTGCGGAGCCACAAATCCGTTGTGTCATAATATAAACACAAATATTTCAACCCCAAATGAACTGCGCGAAGAATTCCGAATTATGGGTTCCGTAATTAAACATCCCACGGGGCCAAAGTTAAATGTTGGGTCGGGGCCATATTGACCCCACATAACACTAAATCCTCCGACATATAATTACGACCCTGTAACTTTCGCAGTGACATCATCATCAAAACGACATTATGGAGATTAAAAATGGCCGCTTCAAGGTGAGGTGGCTGGGTAAATTTTGTTCACAATATTATAATGAGAGTCCAGCTCATAACTTATCTCATTTAATGCTAAGTTTAAAGTAAAATATATAAACTAGATGTTGCCCGCTATTCCGTTGTATAGTAATTCGGTTATCACTTATCAGTTAACACACTTGAACCGTACATTTTCACGGATAACGGCTAACCTTCTGTCGGGTCTCAAAGTTTCTCCATACGAAATTTCATCAAAATCAGTTACGGTGTTTGAAGTCATAAGGTGTATCAAATATTAAATGTTAATCGTGCTAAAACCGTTCATTTTTCCGAGGTTTAACTATAGAGGACTAAAAATAAGTATATTTACAACAGGAAAAAAAATTAAGAATTAAAAGTCACACTTTCGTATCTACTAAATAAACTACCTTACATCACATACACACAAATCCCAAATCCCAGCACCGTTTAGATAAGAAATGTATGACTTAATACGGGCTACGGCTATCTGCCGCCGGTTATATATTAGTATCCAGGAATATGGATTATTCTGTTCTCTGAAAACGCACTGTGAATTTAGTATAAATTACGTATTTTTATGTAAAAAGGAGGAGGTTATAATATGTTCGGCTGTGGATATTTTTTTCATGAATTATCTTCATTTAACCCACATTTATCAGCATCTCACGTAAACAATCTAGAGCACCTTGAGCCATGATAATCAGCGGTCGATCAGTCTTGTGCGTCACAACACGTCGCGTCAGCGCGTCAGGCCGCGTCACGACTGACAGCCGCAGTCGTCCATCTTATTCCGTCTGTTTTCCCGGTTTTTCCCGGTTTTCGCCAGGTTTTCCGGCATATGTTTGTAAGATGTTTGTGAACGGAATGATTAATGTTGATGTTTTGGCGATTCGAATCTGTTTTCTATATCGTATTCTATGTGAAGTTTAGTGAAGACAATTGAAGAACATAGGTACATTTTAAAAGTGTCTATACAAAAAAAAGTCAAATAAATATAATGGATCAATGAAACTTTCAGGTATTAAAATGTTAATTGACTTCGTACTAAAATTACGTATTATCAAAAATCGTTTTTCAAAACATTTGATTGATAAACGTTTCAATGTGATGACTGGGTGTAAATATTGATAAAACCGCCTAATGACAGACAGACGGACAGACAGCTGAGTCATAGTAAAAATCCCGATATACCCTTTGAGTAAGGAACCCTAAAAATGCGCAAATTATTTAAGTTTTAATTATAACTGCAAGATGTATTGTATGTATTTCAAACAGTTTCACAACACACAAATAAACTACCTTACATCACATACACACAAATCCCAAATCACAGCACCGTTTAGATAAGAAATGTATAATGACTTAATACGGGCTACTGCTATCTGCCGCCGGTCGCCAGGCTCCCATCGACAGCTTGAAATTGGGGTCATACCTGGATAGCTCATATTCCGCTCGTATTAGACAGTATCACAGTATAAGTTGTACACAGTAGACCATCTGATGCAAATTACAGCGCAATTTGGGGTGTGCATTTAAGATCTTAACGGCCGCACTTACGACTTGACAAAAATTGATATATTTTCTGTAAAACCCTTCAGTAAATTAAAGTTGAGTAATCATAAAATTATCTGAATGTAGCTGTTAGTCTTTTGTTTAGTTAGTCCATTATCAGTCAAAATAATATCTCAGCCGCGTCCATTAAATAAAAACTCCCTTAGAACAGGCAATTTTAGTATATTTCTACTTTCTACGCTGTTTTGCAACTTTAATTTTTCAGTCAGTCTTGTATAAACAATAAAGTTAGTTTACTGTATTTATTTTATATTGTATAGTATAACATAATAATATAGTAGAACTAAAACTAAGAAACAGTACACTGCGCTCCAAAACTGGTATTGCAGACGTCGGCATAAACGCTGCCAAGCTAAAATGGGACTGGGCGGGCCATACAAGCCGTATGCATCCTGACCGCTGGGCAAAGATTACCACAGAATGGGTACCAGATGATGGACGACGCCGCCGTGGCCGGCCTCGAAAAAGATGGCGCGCTGAGCTAGACAAATACGAGCCAGGTTTGCCTACGGCTGCGTTGGATCGAGAGAACTGGAAGACTTTGGGGGAGGCCTTTGCCCAACAGTGGGATAGCATAGGCTCTTAAAAAAAAACTTGAAGGTTCTTCTTGAAGGTGATCCCAAAAGCGGTGCCTAACTATTCTGTCGTTAGTAAATACTAAATACCTCTAAAGACCCTTAAGTACCTGTCACTCCCAACTAGCAAATCTTATAATTATCTCAAGACAATTAATTTTTTACACTTATAATACACTAAATCCTATCTCCAAGACCGCAAAAGGGCCCTTTTTATTAGACTATATGCTCTTATACCATGCTAATAGAATACTTGGTCAATCCGATTTACACTTGTAATGACCTTGTATAACCAAAAACTAGTGTGTTATAAAACTGAAACAAACTTAACAAGCGAGTGATAAAACTAAATGAGAATATTTTGCACTTGTCAAGTGGAACGAGATTAAAATTTAGATACATTTCAAAGGTTACATGTATTATTATTTAATAATATTTTTGGTTTCTTTTGTATTGTCGATAGTTGCTTTACAATAAGTGTGTTCGTAGGGGAACGGGAATTTATTGTAAAGTATATTAGGGTATAGCCCAAATTTTTAATGCGCCTCGCTAATTCGAAATATTTACAATAAATATTTATTCAATTATTCAGAATCAATTGCATTATCAGCCATATTGTTTCTACTGTAATTTTGACGAGTGTTATAAGTATATTATCAGAAAAACTAGTTCTATAGGAACTTACTCAAGTGTCTTACAAAACTGTCTCCCGCCATGTTGCGAATTAGCGATTGATTAGGGTTCTGCAGTAAATATCTACCAAACAACCCATGTCTCTGTATTGTAACTAAAATATGCAAATCAAGTAATAAAATATCTATACCTATTATAAAACAAAGTCGCTTTTTTCCCTTTAATCTTTAAAACTACGCAACGGATTTTGATGGTTCTTTTAATGTTAGATAGCCCATTTATATAGAAAGGCTATAAGCTATATTTTATCACGCTAAGACTAATAGGAGCGAAGACATAGAGGAAAACGTGGGAAAAAAGGGGAAAATTATTTGAAAGGGCTAACTTGAACGCGCTAATCTCAGGAAGTACTGGTCCGATTTGAAAATTTCTTTCAGTGTTAGATAGCCCATTTAATGAGAAAGACTATAGGCTATATTTTATCACGCTAAGACTAATAGGAGAATGTTGAAAAACAGGGGAAATTATATGAAAGGGCTTATCTCGCGAACTACTGGAGCTATTTTTATGTTATTTGGCACAGATAATAAGTAGACCATGTAAAAGATCATAGGCTATCGATTTTAATAATTTGTTCAGTGGCTATATATTTAATACCCGTGCGACGCCGGGGCGGGTCGCTAGTAAGTAATAAAATATAAGTATATAAGTAAATATAAGTATTGTTTATAGTTCTTTCACAATTATCACATATATTATAATTTTGTACAGAACCCTCATCACTTCGAACGATATTGTGCTTGCTAAATCCACTTATCAGATGAGAACTCCTGATTTGACAAGTGGATCTAGCAAGCACAATTGAAGATTAAATAACCTTTGTAACGTTGTAATAATTAAAATATTTAAAATTGATTTTTTTTACAAAATAATACCAAAATTATTAACTTATTAATCCTATTTTATAACTACGGAACTACAAAATATAGCATTAAATCACTAAAACAATATAAATAATTCAAAAACTTAAATAACTAAAAACCTATATAAATTTTAATAACTTAAAATGCCTAGCGCCGTCTTAGCGCTCCTTACAGCAGCATTTTAAGCCCGCGGACGGAATTATTCAAATCTGCCTTCATTTTACGTTATCATTCGTATTGTGACTCGATCGTCACACACGATTCGCTGCGGGAGAACACGACTGGAAGCCAAAGGAGACGCACGTTATTGCGCCCGATTATTTTAAATAACGTTCCTTTCGAAACGTACCTTGTGTGTTTTTGTCAGTTTATTTAAACATCATTTTAAAAGTTAATAATTTATTAGTGCCGTATTGTACCCCAGATTGGGTAAGTGGTATTTTAACAGGTATTGCTATTGATTGCTTTGATTATAAAGATATTATTTCATTATGTGATTCTAGTAGCTGACTTCATATTCATCCATTTTCATTACATAGTTGCTACCATTGTGCTGTAGACTGTTCACTGTAGTAGCTTTCTGATTTTGCAATTTCATCGTTAAGTATAGAATTATTGCATCAGATTTTCAAAAAAAGACATACCTTCAATCATTTTTTATTAAAAATTAAAATATATATTATAATTTCGTAAAGTCTGTAATCTCCGATTCTGATTGAGATCATCCACGGCTGCACGTCTACGTAGTAGGTATTTTTCCTTATGCTGCAGTTAGTGTGGATGATCTCGGCAATTTCGGAACCGCCCGTAATTTTCTTTGATGGCGCGTTCCAGGGTTCCAAGATCGGCTTGGCATTTGTTTCCGTGCCGCCATTTTGTTGCCGTGGCTGCCGTTGGAGCCGACCTGCTGGAGCCTGGCCGCCGTCTCAACACCCTGCAGGCCGTTTTCGTCCTCCGTGCTACAGCCAGGAGAGTACCTACCTGGGTTTCAAAAGTAATGAGACTTGCCCTGTTTGAACTAAAAGACCCACGCCCTCACTTCTCAATTCATAAGGACAATATTATAATCTTTTGTAATTGTTTATTGATAATATAATATAATTTTGTTCACGGGTCTCTGTTTTTTTTATTTACTATTCTTAGCACAGGGCCTACCCCGTGACACCTTATAAGAGTTTTGGTGGAGACGATTAAAGATAAATTGTACTAATAATACTCTCGCATAATGCTCTTACCAATACAGCTGATGGAACTTATAAAGGCCAAAACATGTTGTCTTATTTACAAGCACAAATAACTAGAGTAAGTACTCTTAAGTCTAGTAACTCTTTTTCTGTCATCTTATAAGCTACTACAAGAGCTTATTATAAGAGTAACTGTACTTCAGTATGTTTACTAATAAAGGTTAGAATTTTCATACTCATAAAAGCTTATAAGTGTGATTGTAAGAATAAACCGACTTGAGCATATAATGCATTTTTCAAAACTATTAATAGTGCAAACAGCATATGTCAAAACTACTATAAGTAATCTATAAGTGCAGTACTCTTATAACGTACGTAGGTTGAGAGAAATTTGCTAGTTGGGCTGTGTCTTCAAGTATAAATAATGAAGTTTGTTCACTGTATTTATTTTATATTGTGTAGTACAACATAATATTATAGTAAGTAGTACTAAAACTTGAAGCTTCTTACAATGTTAAGGTGATCCCAGAAGCGGTGCCCACCTATTCTGTCATTAGTAAATAGTAAATACTAAATACCTCTAAAGACCCCTAAGTACCTGTCACTGTGGATAGTTAGAAGCTCTGCCAAACGAATTTAGGTCTTAACATCACATATATTAGAGGTGGAAATGGCGTAGCTAGAAAACTTACGTCTCGTTCCAGACTCTTGTAGTATTAGGTCAAGAGTTTAAAGGCTCTTGCACTATTTCTTTTTTTCTTTAAAAATAAAACTAAATGTTGTTCGCAACTTTATTGCACAGAAATCGCATAGAAACTGTACATTTTACGTGTCAACTATCCTATGTTCTATTCTGGAACTCGAATGTGTCTCCATAGCTTATTTCATCAAAATCGATTATGCGGTCTAAGCGTGAAGTCGTCATATACAGACACACACACCTTCACATTAATAATATTAGTAGTATTTTCTTTGAGCTTTTCTCGTCATCTTGTTTTTTTGCAACACCTAAAATCTATAGTTTAAATAGTTAAATAAAACTAAAATATACCACAAACACTATGTCAATACAAAGAGCGCTAGAATCCTAAAATCTAAACGTAGGTTTAGCCTAAAAGCTAGGCCTGTAAGCCGTAAGTTTACTTTGGCAGCGTGAGCCATCCTAGTACTGCCAAGATTTGGCTTCGGAACGGTCGATGACAAATCTTACGTTTCCTGAAACTATTGGGAATTTAACAATAGCATTGCGCTTCGGAATAAGCTGTATTACTCGTACAATTTGTATAAGTTTTTTCAAAAGATTTAAGTTGTAAATCTACATCCTACTTTTAATGCAGCATTAATGCAGACTCATTCTTTGTTTCCTTTCCTTTTCCATCCATACATGATACAACATCATGATATTTTCCTTGGTATTCAAGTCGATGTACGGTTGATTTGCAGCAACAAAAACACAGTCTTGTTGGCTGGTTTACACGTATTAAGTAGATAAGTACTTAACTAAATTCTAATTGTCATCTAGTTTAGTACTTACTAGTTAAATTTTAACTTGCTACTTGCTACTAAATTTTGTGTTTACATGCAATTAACAACTTAAAATTTAGTTAAAATTTAGTTAACTACTTATCAACTTAATACGTGTAAACCAGCCATAAGAGACAACAAGACTGTCTTTTTTTTAGTTTGTTTAGTGTTCTAAAGAATAAGGACAAGCATAATATTGCTCTCAAGTCTATATTACGTGCTATTTTTCTGTTCTCAGTTAGTTTAAATTATAAAATAATCATTGTTGTTTATATCTTAAACAATGAAGTTAGCAGTTATCAAAAGACACTCAAAACAATGTTTACCGTTGTTTTATTAATCTTCCGGTAAATCCGATTAAAGTTTCCTCCTCAAACAAAAGTATACAGATAAACCCCTCTAATTCAGCAACAAAGAAAAATAACCGAATATTTCAACAGGGATAAATGACATCTTCGGTGATACCAGAAAAAGGGTTGACCCCAATTTAAAGGGCGCAGATAACGTCCTTGATAACATTAATCAGGGCCGCATCTAGGGTCCGGCAATTTTCTGGCCGGCGACCTTTTAATTTGGCATCCTGTGAAGTAATTTTTCACTCGAGCTGTGATGAGTCCCTGCGTCAATGGTCGTGATGACGGGGGCGGTCGTGCGATTCCCGACAAGGTGTTTGACTTGACGCTGTGACCTGAAAAGATTCGAGGAAGTTGATTTTTACCCGACTAAACCAAAGAAGGGTTACGATTTTAGAGTATTACTGGATTTACACTTAGATATCAAAGAATATTCAGCACGTTCTAGAGCCTAAACGGATGGTTATCTAACCTAAAACCTAAATCTTAGAAGTATCTCAAAATCTTTAGAGATACTTCTAAGATTTGTCTTGGTTGAGAGTTTGTCATTACTTATTGTGTGATTATTATAAAGTTGGTTTTAGAGATCAAAATCCTTACTTATCCAAAATATCTAGCAAAAAATATTTCTTTGCGTTTCTCCCTAAAACAGCTTAATCAATTTGTTCTTTTAGTTTCAGACATTAATTTATCAATTTAATCGGTTCCAACTTCCAATACATTAAAAATTAATTTGTGATTTCTGGTAGAAAATATTGTTTTGGTCACAGACATAATATCTATTTCTGTGGTTTTGGTTTAAAATTGTACTGAATGGTAGAAAAATTTTATGATGCTGATTGCTGACAACCCGAATTTTGTTTACCAAAGGTGACGGGTCATATTTTGTGACCCAGGCCCGACAGAAACGAGACATATACAATTTTTTCGTTGTATTATGGGTATCCAAGATATGTAATTTTTATATTCAAAATCAATGGCTAACATGTTATTTTATTGCTTTCTTTTTTTCTTCAGGCGCAGTTCGAAAAGTGCTAAAACGTAAAATAAGAATCGTTATTTGCATGTAATTATATTCAATATCAGTGGCTAACACTTAGAAATATATTATTTTTATACCGTGCCTAAAGAAAAACACAAAACCATAATAAATATTATTTTGTTTACCTAGGTAGGTACAATTAAAAAAAAAAATTCACTACCTTCTAGTATGTTTCAAACATGTTATATTTTATCACGCGTGATAATTATAACACTGAGGGCGAGATAAATCTATAATATAGATACCTACCTACATAAGTTTTTCTTTAGCTAATGAACATGAAAACGAGATGCCTATCCTAGGCTATAATAATATCACTTATCACGTGTGTACAACTTCCTAATGTTCGCTTTCCATGGTAACATGTATGTCAGTAATATTCATTAATAAAAAATCTTTCATCAATGGTGGGATTGTACATTACTATGTTTTATATTTATATATTATACGTTTTCGAAGAAACATGTCTTGATTGCATTTTACATCTAATAAGTGCATTTACATGTTAGCCAATGATGTTAAATAAGGTTGCTTAATATTTGCACTTTTCAAACTGCGCCTGAAGAAAAAAAGAAGGCAATAAAATAACATGTTAGCCACTGATATTGAATATAAAAATTACATATCTTGGATACCCATAAATCATAATATAACGAAAACAATGGGATGGATTCAGTCTTCTTTTTAAAAATTTTAAATTACCTGCACTACACCGGATGATGATTTTGTCGAAACCGGTCGTGTTCCGTGTATAATAATAACTTTGTAAGAAAGCTATTATAAGAAAGTGGAATAAGTGCAAGAAAAGTGTATAAGTAATAATTATTATTTATTGAATTTGTTTTTTTGCGTGAATGTAAAAAAAAAGGGTAGACCATGGAAAAAAAACATAAACCTTCTTTATAAGGTGCTATAATGTAAGCTTTCTGTAAAAGTCTACTATCTTATACTTTGAATGTCGTGTGATAAGCACACAGTTGCAAATGTACCCGACGAGTGGATATTTCGTCACCTATCTAATTAACTCCTTGACTAATTTCCCGCCAACTAATATTAACTTTTCTTTCCAGTTCTAATTTCAAACGTCGAAGCGTGAAGATGGCCGCCGACGCGCGCCAAAAGCGCGACTTCCGCTAGTGCAGTGACGACAGTGTGTTGATAATGAGTGATGACATAAGTGGTGATAGTGTGATGACATAAGTGAGGTGCAGTGACAATGTCAGAGGAGCGTTCGAGGAGGTTGTCGCAGATCTTCGACCCGCTGTCCAGGTTTACTGACCACAGCGGCGCGGGGCAATCTGTCAGTACTCCGAACAGCCCGCGCCTGCTGCCACGCCGTGCGAGAGAGCCACCGCCGCCCCCGCCTAGGTAAGAAAAAAAAAGTTTCTATCGGAGATGTTGATTTTTGTCGCGTTATTTCAAACCCAGCCGACAGATCACTGCCGGTTGGCAGCGGGCGACATGAAGCAACCGCAGACGACGTGTCGTCGCGACACTACTGGTTTTGGTATTTCTATGAAATACCCTCCACAGCTAGCGACACGAAGCTAGCGACACTTTTCATAGAAATACATAGAAACCAGTAGTGTCGCGACGACACGTCGTCTGCTGCCGCTTCATGTAGCCGGCTTCCAACTTGTACCTTAACATTGAATTGACATGATCCGAACAAGTGACAATGGTTTGTCAACTGCCTAGGAATCAATATCCTCGATGGTACTACCGTACTATCGCAGAAGTTGATTTATAGGCAGTATGGTGATCGAAGTATGTAATTTGGTCGCCTAATCCTGCCGACAGATCACGACTGATACGGTACTCCATCTGCCAATAAATCAATTTCTTCGATGGTCTATTCAGCTTAAACTGAATTAGTAAATACTTTTATTAATTAGGGTTCCGTAGCCAAATGGCAAAAAACGGAACCCTTATAGATTTCGTCATGTCTGTCTGTCTGTCTGTCCGTCCGTCCGTATGTCACAGCCACTTTTCTCCGAAACCATAAGAGATATACTATTGAAACTTGGTAAGTAGATGTGGTCTATGAACCGCATTTAGATTTTGATACAAAAATGGAAAAATGATTGAAAATTTTAGGGGTCCCCATAAGTACAACTGAAACAAAAAAATTTTTTTTTCATCTAACATAATATGCGTGTGGGGTATCTATGGATAGGTCTTCAAAAATCATATTGAGGTTTTTAATATCATTTTTTTCTAATCTGAATAGTTTGCGAGCGAAACTCTTCCAAAGTGGTAAAATGTGTGTCCCCCCCTCTAACTTCTAAAGTAGGGGCATGATAATTCTAAAAAAAATATATGATGTACACTACTATAAAAACTACCAACGAAAATTGGTTTGAACGAGATCTAGCAAGTAGTTTTTTTTATACGTCATAAATGGTAAACCTTAATTTAACTTTCATTAAATCAACTAAAATATAAAAATAAATCAAAAACCTTTTAATTTCATAGAAATAAACCTTATTGCTGCTGCGGAACCCTTCATGGGCGAGTCCAACTCGCACTTGGCCGGTTTTTTATAATTTGTCTTCCGTGTAATCTTATATATAAAATTCTCGTGTCACAATGTTAGTCCAACAACTCCTCCGAAACGGCTTTACTGATTCTTACCAAATTTTATATGCATATTCAGTAGGTCTGAGAATCGGCTACTGGGTACTTTATATATTGATAAGTGCATTTGTTGAATAAATAATAGTAAACTATTACAACCTGAGACTGACGGCGACTATTGTTTATGCGACGGGATAGCGATCGACGTTGCCATGGCGACATACTTATTTAGGCACTTCAATAAAATAATATCCAGGGCGAAAAACTTTTAACTTTATGTAATGGCAAAGCAACGTTTGCCGGGACAGCTAGTCTACTTTAAAAAATTTAAGTCTGGACGCACCCTTGTATTAAATTTCTATACTTTGGAGATGTTAAAATAAATCAGTACGCCTTGCACACTCAATGGTTTTATGTGCTGTGTACTATTACTGTGTATTTGGAGACATAACATTAATTTTATCATCAATATATGTTAATATTGTCTGATATCTTAAAGGCTTCAGTCTAATTAAATAAAAACTCGAAAGGACAAAATAATAAACAGAAAAGACAAAGCTTAAACCGATTGTCTCTACCCCTGCTAAATTATAAATAAAAAGAAAACTTCCCGGATACAAATTACCGGATACCTAATGGAGAGGAAACGGAAAAATTGAATATTCAAATTTAATGCTGAACCGTGCCATAGATTAAAATATAGGGCTTGTGAATTAATCGAATTAAATGCTGTAGCCTGTAGGATTTTGGATATTGCCTATTATGGAAAATGTCAAAAATGTGTAAACACTATCCCACGGAACGCATTTCTTTTTGGAGATGATAAGTAGCTTGTGTTAATCCAGATTCCAGAGCCCAAATTACAACCAGGTCTTCGTTAAATAGTTTCTGGATGAGGGAGTACCAAAACAAACACAGTGACAAACTTCAAATAATGTTTTTAACATACAATATTATTTATGCGCCGTAATAGTGATGTAATAATAACATAATAATTAGGTAAGTACATGCTTAATTATTACTCATTTAATATCTCAAAACTTTGACCTCTTAATGGCCTCTGAACAGTATATTAAAAGTACCTAAAAACGGTTATTTTTAATAATTATTAATTAACGAAAATAACGTACAAAGATCACCTTCTATACCCAACAGATATTAATCTTTGGCACAAACAAATTGATTACTGAGTTATTAAATTATTATTCATAGATTCATTATTTTAGCGATTCTTTATGCTTCGTTAGGCTTAATTGCACCAATACAGCAGGGAAGCTTATGCTAAATTACATTATGTCGGATAAATTTAAATTAAATTACTAGATGTAGCTGTAATTACTAAAAGTGCAAACAGTGAAAAGTGGCATAAAACTTCATATAAAATGATAAAATTTATATAGAATTCTGTGCTCAGTATCGTCATTTTATTTTAAGCTACAATCCTGCAAGGATGTATTGACGAGTGATGGAATTAGAACTAACGCCGCCATCTTGTAGGGGAATTGTGCTTAAGATGACATACTTTTTGTTTGAAGGTAAATATTTAAAATAAAATAAGTCACATGAGATCAGTAACTAACTTTTATAAATAAATTATTCATAAACAACAAAATTAAACAGTTTTAGAAAAATCAACTTAATATAACAGTGAAAAAAAAAACAAAAATTGCACGCCAGGTCGACGAGTGTAAGATGACATATCGATATGGTAAGACGACATACCATGATTCCTTAGACTTTGATGGTATGTCGTCTTATACAATACGTAAATCCAGGCTGCATCATCATCCCTCTTGTTGTCAGTGGTGTAAGGATTCATAAGTTCTTCATCATCGTCAAAAAATATACAATGCTTCTGTCACCGATTTAGCGGAAACATAAGTAACTATAGTATGTCATCTTCAGGCCGCATATAACGAGGACTAGTGAAATTTCATGTTTTTATTTTCACTAGAACTTTGACCAGAAGTAATTATAAGCATTTAAACATTTTTTGTAGGTTTGTTACATTCCTTACCAAGGCCCCAGTCAGCTTAGAATTTTGATTTAAATCCATTTTACCACTAAAAAAAAGAGTAATAAAGAATGCTCCTTTCAAAATTTTATTTCGACTAGAATTCAGCGAAAATAAACGCAGGAAAAATATTTTTATACAAAAATGTTTAAATTATGATTTCGAAGGTTAGAATCAGCTTCGTTTTTGATATATAATAACAATAATAAAGATAAATCGTTTTGATCACAAATTCGGACGATTTATTGATTTTCGAATGCAACGCTTGCTTTCAATATTTGCCACAACAATTCCACAGGCGTTTTGATGGATAATAATTGAATGACATCAGTGAAATCTGTCTTTCAGTGACTGATTGTCTATTACAGAAAAACTAGAGTATGTTCACAAATATATCCCAGTATACTGGCCAGAGCTCCTTAGGCCTAGAATCGCCGTGATCCCATACTATTGATTCGTTTCGAAATATTTGCCAGTGCATTGTCGTACTTAAACGTGTTTATTGTGATGTGATTATAATACGTTACACTTGTCTTACTAGTGGAGTACCAGTACAATATAGTGCGGCGTCGTAAGATGACGTCTTGATCACTGGTAAGTAAACTGGGTTTTATTTCAGAACATAGGCAATATGTTTGGTTTACAAATATTACAATATTGTTTTGTAACCTAATATTTGGTGAGAGACTACCTTATTAGGTATCTTATTGATATATATTTGATAATTTACATTCGCCAAACGATCATTTATACGTTTTTGGTAGGTTTGAAAGTCATAAGTGCAAATATCACAGCTAAGTCGGATAATAATGAACAGAGCATGAACAGAGTGCCTCAACACAGAGACACACTTTGAGGGATGTGTTAAAACATTGTAAAATGTTAATGATATTTTTATGTTAAACAACAATTTTATCGAACATGTCCAATCCATAGCAATAGAAAGATATAACATCTTATAGTCAAGGAGCCCTAGAACATTTTTTTTTATTACTAACAAGCTAATTTTTGACGTGATAACGTCTTATAATTCGATATGGGCTGCGCGCTCGAAAAACATGACAGTTCATGCGGCGTTACCTCGCTGACAGCTCTGAGGCGTTCCATTTACACTTTCAAGTCTCTCAACAACCGTAAGGCCCACCTGGGCCGCGCTCTTTGTTTCGATTATATTACGTATTTCGATGACTTAGAGAATACTTTTGTATGAAGAAGTTTGGTTAGTTATGACCTTTGATACATTGACCACACTCTGAATGAAAAATAAATAAACAATCTGTGAGATATTAGTATTATTTCGGCTATTCAAAATTGTGCTCTATTTCTTACGTGTCAAGGTATGACTTAATATATGAAGAATAAAGTATTCGTTTATTTCTTCTGAACAAGTCAATAATTATAGTTTCGAAAGTTTATAATTGAGAAACTAATATCACATCGGACTAAATACTATATTATAATGGCTTGATAGATAGAAAATTTAACATATATTATAATGTAGTTCACACAAACATAAAATATGGATTGTATTATATTAATTTTACAAAGGCCCGGCCTACCCTTTGTAATATTACATTAATTTTACAAAGAGGGTAGGCCGGGCGCCATTTTTTTTGCACATTGATCTGCCAACTTTTTTGCATAGATTTTTCCCGGAACTGAGGGGTTAAGGCTATGACGTTGTCACGTTCAACTATCGTCAGTAAACCGACTTTACAGACAACCGATTTTTTGTGAGTAGCTTTATTTTGATAAGACAAACAACTTTTTTATCTGCAAAAAAATCTTGAAAGTGGTAGCTAACAGAGATAGAAAGGATTTCATAATTTGATTTGATGGTCCTAAATTATAGATTGTTCAATTTATAGAACAATCTTACTCTTAAATTATATAACTATTAACCTACCAATATACAAAAAATCAGCTGGTTAGGGTTCCGTTTTAGGGTTCTGAAATCAACAAAACTTGGTTGACTACGGTACCCTAAAACGGAAGATTTTTCGCAGATAAAAAAGTTGTTTGTCTTATCAAAATGAAGCTACTCACAAGAATTAGCTTGTTAGTAGTAAAACAAAATATTCTAGGGCTCCCTGACTATTAGCACTGGAGTAAAATCGTAAAAATAATATTATCAAGCGGATAGATCCAAATTCATAGATACACCATGATTTTGATACGATTTTATGTTAAACTACAATTTTATCGAACTTGTGAATTCCATTCTTTACACAAAAAATAATATTAATCGAAATGAAAAACCTTTAAACCTTATTTGATTTTATCAAAAACATGATATTTTGTGAATAAAAATCACGACGACACTTAAAAGTAGAGAGCAAAGAAATTTTACATTTTATGCAATTATTAATTTTTTACTCACGACAATCTGGTGTAATGTACTGGTTTATTGGAAAGTTGGCATAATATAAGTCTTGTTCACTACTATTTTTCATTCTAATTTTGTTGGGACCCATAGCAAAACTAAACATGAAAAAATAATATTGTAACTGCCGTACACAGAGATGAATATTTATAACTTCAATGTATCATAAATGAAGATTTTGACATAAACCCCATATTATATTTTATCTTTCAAATTCTTTATTAAATGTTTGACGCTATGTAGTCGCAGAGACTTTCGTGTCAAACAGCTACTAGAACAAATTGATAGCCACTATCTCGATGCAAATTCTTCAAAAAATCGTTCATGGCGTGGGAACCGTTAATTTTTTCAGGATAAAAAGTATCCTTTGTCCTTTCTTCACCAAATTTTATAAAAAATGGTTCACTAGTTTAAGCATGAAATGAAAACCGACTTCAAAATTATGAAGACTGTAGTAGGTATGTACAGAAATAGTTGAGATTTAGACGAATTCTGAAAAATGCACTATTAAAGAGTAAGAGTTATTTAATACTTTTTAGTTCATATTACTATTGTTATCACCTTGGAAGTCGGTTTTAATTTTTTGTTAAAAATAATAATTGAACTTGTGGAGGGTGTTATAATATAGATTCCAGAGGATGCTGCAGTGTCAGGTACAAGTAATCGTCATGGGTCTACATCCTATTTATTAAAGGTATTGCAATTAACCCAAGCACAAAAAATATTTGAACCATATTATAAAGTCATAAAATAACCTCAGCAGTGAGCGAGCTGACGATGATGAATTATTGTACCTAAGATAGCTATATTTTTCCATGCTTAAGTATATGCAATGCATATGAGTAATACTTTATTTTGTTATACATTGTATAATCAATTACATCATGTATTATTGAGGAAATACTTTTTTTCATGTTCGTGAGTAGAGAACAAACATATTAAAATAATACATAATTTTATTATAATACAAAATTCATTAAAGATTTCGTTTATTAAGTTGTGAACATGGCCTCTCTGTTAACCATTAGTCTGTATGTCGAGTTTACCACGTGATCACATTATTTCTGAAAATTATTGAAATCAACGACGGCTTGAAAACTAAATATGTACCTATCGAGCGCCATCTATTAAGCTTGTTTTCCGCAAATTCTAAAATGTCAGTTGCCTATAATTCCGCCTTAAGCCAACGTCTAGTATGTCATCTTAGCAAATGAGTATTAGTGGATACATTTAAATTTTGTAAAAAAACACTTAGCGTTAGAACACGCTTTTATTAATATTTGTGGCCTATAAGAATCCATGTCCATAATAAAAAAAAAATTTATAAGAAAATATTCTGACCTTATACGTTTTTTCACCACAAAACAAAAACGTTAGAAAATTTTTCTCTCATCAAAATTAGGAAAACCTTTATTACTTTGTAAAGTACGGTCCCTGTCCGGCATACTAAGTTGGGCTACTAAGGGCACATGAGGTGCTCCATAAAACTTCACAAGTTCACAGAAAGCACAATTATTTCAACGAATTTTGCCAATGTGTCGTCTTACCTGACTATGTCATCATAAGCACAATTCCCCTACCTAATGTCTCTTGTTGTAATGTCCCACTAATGTCATAAAGTTGATTGACGCGTGTTGTCAATGTCATCCAACTATTTTTTGCATGTGGTCAAATTGTGATTGTGTCGCTGGATTCATTTTGAGTGGCAGCTGTTTTGTATTCACAATATCATACACACAACACACGTCATATTAGCACACTTGTAGGTCTGTAAAACGTAACCAATATTAGTCGTGACTCGTGCATATTTTGTATTTAACTTAACGAACAGGTGCCTTACATCTAAGATATAAAATATATGAGACCAAATTAGGAGTACATTGCATCTGAACTACGCGACATCAAACGTTAGAGACTAGTACTTAGTACCTACTATGGAATGTGCAGTGTCGCGTCGCCTACTGCAGCTTTGCCTTTACGATGATTTTGTTTGATCTATATAATATATCTATAATTTCTTCTTCCAGGCCGTTCGCTCGCCTGGACCCCCTGGGTGACCTGGACGCTGGCGCGGGGGCGGTGAACTGGCAGGAGCGGTGTCTCGAGCTACAGCTGGAGCTACACAGGAGCAGACACCAGGGCGCCAGGGTGCGGGACATGCTGCGAGATAAGGTAGGATTAGTTTGTAAGACTTAAGTGCTTGTAGACACAGCAGGAACCGCGCGGTTTGGACCCGTGCGTTTTAACCGCTCGCAGCTTATTACAAAGGCGTTGTATTACAATTTACAGCGTTCACACTAACCGCTCGGTTTTTGCACGGGACACGCGCGGTTCCCGCTGTGTCTGAACAAGCACTAAGTTGAGAGTGTTCCTAAACTATAACAATAAACTGGCCAGAGGATGACGCTTAGCTCCTCTTAGGAGGATAGACCTGGCCTACCTACATTAGTGTAGGATGTGGATGATAAATGATAATAATAGTTATAAGGGGCAGCTGTATAAGTGATAGAAACACAGAACGCCAGGCTACTACTGGTCACTGGGCACACTGTGAGCAGCTACTAGCGTGGTGTTCCTAATTTGACGACTGAGTGACTGAGATGTTAGATTGCATTGGGTAGCTTAGAAACTCAACAATGGGAACGAATCCGAAAGCACAGCTGGATAGAGCAATAAATACGGAACTGGGAAGTAATACAATGTAGTTGAAAATCCATTGTGCGATTTGAAAATATAGTATGTATTGTTTTTTCCAGTCTTTAATCATGCGACGACCTCTGTGGCTCAGTGGGTGGGCTGTTGGCAGCTCAAGCCGGGGGTCGCGGGTTCGAATCCCGCCGACGGAACAAAAAGTTTTCAAAGTTCCTGGGTCATGGATGTGTATTAAATATGTGTATCATATAATAAAAATCTTAAATATATGTATAGTATAAAAGTATTAAATATATTTCCGTTGTCTGGTACCCGTATCACAAGTCCTTCAGGTACTTACCACGGGGCCAGACTGACGTGGTGTGAAGCGTCCATAGATATTATTATTATTATAATCATAGAATACACTTCGAATGTAAGGTACATTCGAATACACAATTCGTAGACCACACTAACAGTGATAACCTACCAGTATTAAATTATATTAGGCTACCTATCTTAGAGAATAGAGACCAAACCTAAATTGGAACAATAGTCGTTCAAAATTATCAAACGGCAAAATAAACGAGCACTATGGTATTCTAACTGTCCTAAAATTCCAGTCTTTCTCTGTTATATACGCATAACTATAGCCATTATAAACCAGGAATAACATTCAAAAGTGGAGTAATAACATTAAGAAGCGTCGAAGTTGGTCGCGGCATCTGCGCTTAATGGGCGCGGGTTCAATTCCGGGGGACATTACTCACGGAGTTTTTGCGGAGTGCGTGATCGATGGACGATTCATTTTTCATATTGTGGACTATTTATAGCTTTTTACTGGGATTGGAAGGCAGGAAAATGTATAAGACAGTATGAGAGCTGTCTGCAGTAGTCTTCTAAACAGAAAATCGCCAGACATAAGACGGAAATCGTTGAAAATCTGAAAGTCATACTGGCAGTCACATTGTTTTAGACGTTTTTCCACTGCATACTTCATTGCCGATGGTAGTCAATGAGGCTAAAGATAGTGTAGCCTCATTGTAGCCCAGTTTCAGTTAAATTGACCATTTCAGCTTTAAAATAACCGTTTACATTTTTAGATACAAAATAAAATACAAATAGAGTAGTCTTCGCTTTTATGTTCATAAATTACCTAGTATAATATAATATCATTGCCTAGCATGTTACATACCATGAACTCCAATCCTCGTAAATAATTCAAAATGTGATTACCATCCCAAAAACTCATAACCAATTGAAAATAAATTGCAATACTAAATTAAACACCAGAATTGGCGTTCATCATTAAGCACAGGCGATCTCTGGTCCTTCGAGAACAGTATAGTAGATTTCATTACCATAATAAAATCATAAAGGCATAGCACACGCCCCGCGCAGCCGACCGGGACTAATCCTCCGATATCCCATAAAAACCTTCCATCCTGAAAACTAACCTGCTTAGGTTACATGGGAACCTTCTGCGAAATTGGAGAGTTTATTTTTTTATGTGAAGGGGCCAAAGTGATTTTAAAGTGGAAATTTCAATGGAAATACAATTTTTAAGATGGGTAAAAATGTTAAACAATGTCAGGACACGTGATGTGATCGACATGTAAGACATGTAAGTAATAATAATTAAATCCCATACACTTTTACTGCGCTGCTAGTGTAAGCCCACTTCTGCTGTTTCAGAGTGTGTTTTTGTCCCTTTTCACCCGTGGTATGGAAGCGAAACAGCACCCCTAGTGACAATGGTAACTTAATCGACGCCAAACTCTGTTAAAAGTAACTGATACTTAATACATACACTACAGTGTACACACACACACAAATGGAGCAACACTAAAGTCGCCCTCCTAATTTTACTCTTGCCCAGTTTTATTAAAATGATTACGAAACTTGCTGCAAGTGTACAAATATTTAAAATTTCACCCTCTGTAATTGTTTGGAGTCTCATTTTAAAAGTTTGTCAAAATATAAAAGCAAGTCGAAAGCTAAACAGTGATCGTTTGAATGCCGACTAACGACGTCAGTTCCAACTTTTAATTGAGCGCAGTGAAGTTGCCCACTGTGGGGGCCAATTTGCGAACTCAAACAACTGTCAACTCGCAATTCGCCGCTCACTTAATTGTGGTCAATCGAACTGTTTAAACTTTTAGAACGTCATTATTTCTTAAATTAAGCTATTTCATAGCTTTTATCGCAAGCTTTGAGCGCGAGGACCTGGATATCAAGAAATTCCGTAGCGAAAATAAATCTAATACCCCGGACTCCGTCCGGCACAGGCCACAGCGATGCGGCGTTGCCGCGCATCAATAGCCACGTACTGACCAAGCGAGCCGCCTCGCCGCGGCAGCCTCGCGCGCAGTTGCTCGGTCGGTCAGTACGTGTTAGTGCGCCGCAAACGTACCGAGGCGCCTTTGAGCATCGACAAAAACCGACAACTTTTGGCTCGGCCGCGGCACGCTCGGGTGAGGCAGCGAGGCTGCTCCCTTGGTCAGTACGCGGCTAATAACACGTTGTTAGTGTGCGTGCGACTAGACGTTTGAGAATTTTAACTGCATAACTAGATAAAAAATGCTATGCAATAGCCTAACCGCGACAGTCCCCGAGTACCACACGTATTTATTTTAATTTATCCATATTGGGTGCTATTCTTAGTTCCATACGAATATATTATAAATGTGAATAATATTATGTTTGTCGTTACTACTTCACGCTAAGGGCTCTCGCACATTACTGTGAATTTGCATCGTGTCGCAAATACGGAATTCATTAATTTATTAAGTTTGCCGTAAAAATTTCAACCGCTAACGGCGAAACATTTAGTGCAATTTGGTATACTTACCTACATACTGTGAGTTACAGAAAACTTAGGATGGTTATCACAGAAAAATATACGATTCCAGATAAACGAATTGCTGATCAGTTGCGGCAACATGTTTTCCGAGTTGAAAACGATTCAAACTGCCATATTTATCTTTGTATGCATGTTGGAATCTTATTTTTCCCACTTTAGGTGTTATTCAACAAGATGAATTGTTGTGAAGAACATTCAATTTCCCGGTAAGTAGAGAACGGAGTAGGCACCTGGGATGTGTACAGGTTTCAGAGAAACTTCGTATGATAAACGATTTCTGTTGTGCGATCTTTCCACGCACGGTATTTCATTGGGTTTTTGTAGCATTTCTTTGAATGGACTTTAAAAGCGAGAAATAGAAACCGCGTTGCTTAAAGGAATCTAAAAAATTCGAGTACATTATATATTTTTTACTTAGAACAAAAAAAAATAATCGAGTTTTTTTGTATTACATATTGCTTTTTTATTTTAGCGTACTTTATACTCCATGGGTGTAATCTCGATTTTTGCGATTTAAATGATCGTTGTTTGTTTGCTCCAGTACCACAGTTTACGAAATAGCTTTACTACGTAACCAGTACGCTTCCGGATTTTAGTTCAACATCTTTTCATAACGATACCATTTTGTTGATTGGAAGTCGGGAAATATATTACAACTATATGAAGCCCGCAACTCCGTTGCGCCAAAATTCGTTTATCGTGCGAGAGCCGTAAATTTTTCCGGCATAAAAAGTATCCTTTCCCGGGACTCAAAGTATCTCCATACCGAATTTCAGCAAAATCGGTTCAGTGGTTTGGGCGTGAAGAGGTCAGACTCACTTTCACATATTAGTGTGGATTCACAACCTAATAATTTCAACTTATTTAGTTAAACTACACAATTTCGTTGTATGTAATTCAAACTATTGATCAAAACCAGCATAAGTTTACACAAGTCGGGTGTATTTAGAGTGGGGTATTCTCGCAGGGCCATACATCAGCCCATAGGCTGTATATCAATCCGGCAAAAATAACAGCCTATCGGATAGTTTAGCCGAACTAATAACGCACATGATTTGTGATGTTTTAACGTGATTTTACGTTTTAGTGATAACGTGTTTATTTTGATCATGATCAGCGTTTCAATATTTAAGAATTTTATAATTTTTTGGTTAGACTCGATTTACACTTGTTTAAAAGTTAACAATGTAATATAATTCTTGGTTAAGTAGCATCAGAAGTCAGAACAATTGATTCATTTGGAAATGGCAGATCTAAATTTTTTGGTTGCGGTTTGTCTAGTCAATTTTACTCATGATTTGGTGGCTGGACTTGATATAATAGTACCAAATCGCGTAGATCCACCATCTGCCTATGAATCAATGTCTCTGAGAGTGCCTAAGCTACGCGTAGTACCCATCATATTTCATTGCATTACCACATAGTACCTAATAGCTATCCCGTTTTCACTTACACGCGCTATAGGCACGGTAGCAATATTTTTGTGCTACCGTGCCTATACTTACCGGAAACTGATCACAGGAAAATGTTTTTTTATTCTATTTTTTTATTACCATAGTTTCTGTTACAATACTTCATAGTTTCAGCAATCAGCATAGAGGAATTATTATTATCTATGATCTATAAGTATATTTAAAAAATGTATTTCCAATTGTGTTAGTAACGCTATAACTCGATAACGACTGAACCGATTCTGCTAATTTAAGTCTTAAAAATATAATCCTTGAAGTCCAGGCAAGGTTTTTAAGTGACACGAAGTTCACCGGGACAGCTAGCGTATTATATAATTGGTCCAGTTAGAAAAATCCTCAGTTAGAATAATTTTGAGCAAAAATAGCTGAAACTTGGTGAACGAAACGGAAATGGAAGGTAATAGAGAATGTTCAGCGGCGCTCGATACATTGAGTGTGCGAAGTCAGTGCTATAGAGATACTGCAAATGGAAGTGTGTCCATCGCTTCATAACGTAAAGCGGCCCGTACACCTGTTGACACACCGTAGAATTAAATATAGTTTTCTATGGTACTGAAATTACAGCTTGATATTTGTTGTACACAGAATCTGTTAGTGTGTCTATTTTTTTCTGGATGTTATGGCTTATGGTATGTCATCCGTCATGACTCATGAGTCATGACTCATGGCTCATGTGCTATGTACTTAACTCTATTTTTTTGTAAAACTATAGGGCTATACTGTATACGAGTACAGTACATTCATTAAGTAAGTAATCCGATTGTTACTTTCATATTTTTAATTTCTAACTCGATAACGATAACATCGAAAATATGTTATCACAAAATTAACAGGTTATTTCCTTAACTTTTTCATAAGTTATCTAAAACTAAATGTTTCTCGCAACTTTGTTTACTGGTAAATTCGTATATCGCGCGGTAATCGTACATTTCTCCGCCATAAAAAAAACTATCCTATGTCCTTACTCCTTTCCCAAAACCTAACAGATAGACAAACTCTTTTATTTAATTTTAGTTTGGATTTAAAACTACATTTTTCATCCAAATAAGATTTTCAGGATATTCTAGTGTGCGTCTCTGTTCGTAGCTCGCTATCGGAGCGTTCAGTTCGACTCTAACAATAACACCGCGGCCATTTTGTGTCACTCCCTCAAATATTATATGCCGTTGTATAATATCGACCTTGTACCAACGATGTAAGGGCCATTATTATAGACCCCCAGGTAATATAACTGTGAACGCATTCCTTGTTTATTCGTATGCTGACGTTTGTTCAACATTTTCGCTCTTCGCAAAAACAATGGTATAAAGTTTGACACTGGAAAAAGGAAATGTTAAACACGTAATATTTTTGAGTGAAATTGTTAGCGCTTTGCCTGTGACATAAAAATATTTATTGTGTTTTGTCAGGCGTATAATATAATTTATAACACTCGGCTTTCTACGTGCTCTCATTTAAGTCAAATCATGGGTAATGTTTTTCAGCAAAACTTATTTACTGTCTTACCAATAAAAAGAGCCACATGAATCATGATTCATGATATATTCAGACGTTAACGGGTAAGGCCGAGAATTTTTACACTTTTCGAAAGTAAAAAGTGTCCCAATTTTTGTCTGCATATTAAAAAAAAACTAACCAATAATTTTTAATTAAATAACTTTTATTGTATTTTGTAGGGATCTAAATCATACAATTTCATATCAAAGTTAAAATACTCTTTATGGTTTAATAACTACAGTGAGTTAAATTCGTCGGTTACCCCAAATATTGTAAAAAAACTTGCTGTCTTTTTCATGTCCTATCTAAATACTTGGAACTAAAAATTTGTATTTTTTTCCATTGAAAGACAAATTCACAAAAACTGACTTAAATACTCTGATACTTAGCAATTTTTTAAATAAGCAGATTTCATGACTTTATCGAAATTTAAATGTTTGTGCCCGTATTTTCGCTTTTATGTTACAATTTTGTATGTTACCATAATTTCACCTCTAAACAATGTTAATCTTTTGTGGCACTATTTTGTATTGATACTGGCGACAGTAAGTATCTATGCGAATAATAAAAATTAAAAAAGACGCTTGTTTGTTGTCTGTAGAATCGAGCAAAAGTGCACGCATGTGTTTGGTCGAAGTTTTTTTTAAGGGAGTGCCTTCGCTGCCGGCGCCGGCTCTCAAAAATTCGGTAATGGGAACCGGCGGTAAGTATACTGCCGGCAGCCGAGATATAAAACAACGGCTGCCGGCGCTGGCACTCAAAATGGGAACCGGTGATAATGCGTAAAGCTCTAGGTTCCAGTGCCGATACACAAATTTCAAAAATAAATAATTTTAATCTCAAATATATTCGACTTTACCGACTTCCAAAGGTGAAGGTTAGGTACCTATTTGTTCGGCTGTGGATATTTTAGTTTTTGTGATGCATTTTCTGAGCTTAGCTTTACCTTAGGTACCTTCTTTCAGCTACCAAAAAGTAAGATTTTGCACCACAGCTACAGTTATAAACCCCGTGGTATACTTCCGAAGGTACTGAACAGAACTTCAAATTCCTTATACATGTTAGAGAGTTTCAGCGTTGTTTAAAGAAGCAAAGATATTGTATGATGCTATACTATGCAGATCACATTTATCAGCATCATCATCACCACCATTAACCCATCTAGATTTAAGCCCCATACGAGCACCGGTGATCGCGACAACAATAGAATATAATAGCATTTCCAAGAATCCCCGATCGAAGCATTCAAATATGCATCCTTACAATATGACTATTTATGACCTTATTATCATGGACGTATAAAATTTTTGTACGTCCATGCTTATTATTTGTACTTTTCATAGTCCTTTAGCTCAAGACTGATGTTTTTGATCATTATTCTGTCATTTGACAAGCGATGTTTGCCGAATAGGTGCCGGCAGCCTATTCGGCAAACATCGCGTGACTTCGGCAAACTTCGGAGTTCGGAAAACGGCGCCGGCAGCCATTTCAGCAACCGGCGCCGGCAGCCATTTCGGCAACTGGCGCCGGCAGCGGAGGCACTCCCTTTTTTAAATGAATTTAGACGATTTCAAAGGTAAATAACAGTTTTTATTACACCTGTTTTGAATAGAAATATGAATAAGCGGAGAAGCAATGCGTGACGTGTGTATTTGGTCCAAATTGAGCTCAAATTATCGATTAATGGTCAATTAAAGCCTAAAAAATCTCGCTTCTATGTTACTTCTATGTTACTTCTATGTTACCGGTAACGTTCATTGTATGTAACGTAACGTCGAAGTGTTGTAAGGATTTGTTCATGTCGTCGTTAATTACTATTGTAATTACTATTGTTTTTTGTTTGCTTAGTTTTTTATGAAAAACAAATTTGATTATTTTCTGTGTACTGGAAGATTTAGAGGAACAATAACAATGTTATGTTTTTGTTACTACTTAATTTTGATAAAAAACTAATTTTATACTAGGTATTTTATTTATTTAATTATTTGGTACTTAGCTGTTATGTACTTAGTCAAAGTAAAAGATATGATTTGATAAAAAAATTGGTTTTATATTTTTTTGTTATCCATGCACATCATACATACACACAGGGTGCAATTAAACCTTCCTGCCAAATTTTGATATATTGATCCTTGTTAAAAATAAAAATACACGTATTTTTTCTTTTATAGTCACTCAGTACTAAAATGTTGAGAAATAGCTTCCGAAAGTTATCCTAAAAAACACTACAATTAATGGACACGATGCGTCGGCCGCGCGTGACATGCCCCCGCGCGCGCGCCTCATCCCGCGTCACCCCCTCTGACTCCCCCGCGCCGCGAGTGACCATTCTGCAATGATTTTAAATGGGATAAAATATGTAATTGAAAAAAAAATAACACCCAATTTTTTTTGGTTAAATGGACTCTCCTATTGATACTTAAGCCCTGGAAAAAATTTGGTAGGAAGGTTTAATTGCACCCTGTATACTGGGTGTAAGCAACAGCGTCGTGCAAACTGGTAGGGGTTGCTCAGTCAACGATGTTCGGATTCTAATAATTATATTGAAATAAAAGCAAGTAAGACTTCTCACAACCACAATATATTTTCAAGTGACACAATACGAATTTTCCGTTTGATAGCTACATCAACTTATTTCTTAAACTATAATGTGCCAGGAATGTAAAACTACTTCTAAATAATATTTACACCTTAACACTCCCACTTAAATATTATAATAAAAGCCGTAGTAAACATAAAAACCTAGAGGCACAAAAACTAAATAATAAAACACACAAAGTAAAGAAACAATTATTCAAGAAGTCAAAATGCTATCTCTATTATTAACATATTTAGATGTGGGTAGAGCTTTTGTAAGAAAATCAGCTAACTGAGAAGAGCTTTCTACAAATTCTATATTAATAATGTTATTCTCTACCTTTTCCCTGATGAAATGGTATTTAACATCAATGTGCTGTGTTCGCCTGTGATACACTGGATTGCGAATAAGTTTAATTGCGCTCTGATTGTCTAAATACAACTTAACGGTCATTTGTGGTTCTTTAATATCTGCCAATAATTGTCTTAGCCATAGAATTTCTTTGGCAGCTTCACAGGCTGCCATATATTCCGATTCTGTCGTTGATAATGCAACCATATTTTGTTTTCTACTTGCCCATGTGACAGGACCACCATTCATTAATAAAATATATCCCGTATTAGATTTTCTGGTATCCAAATCAGAGGCAAAATCAGCATCAGAATAACCTATCAGTTCACTACTACAGTTATAAGAAATACATAAGTCCTTGCTTTTGATCAAATACCTAATTATTCTTTTTACAGCATTTATATGGCAAGGCTTAGGATTATTTAAATATCTGCTGACTATATTTAAAGCAAATGCTATATCCGGTCTCGATACTGTTGCTAAGAACATTAAAGCTCCCACTGCTTCCCGATACGGAAACTTTGAAACATCATTATCATCATCATCAACATTTTTAGTTAATGTGACATTATTATCAGCAGGAGTACTGCAAGGGATCGCTCTTACCATGTTACATTTTTTAATGATACTTTCTATATAGTGTTTTTGACTTACTTTTATGCCACTTTCAGTTCTAGTTATTTCCATGCCTATAAAAGAATTTAATTCCAATATTTTTATTTTAAAACTCTTTTGCAAATCAGCTAAAATATGCTGTAATATTTCTTCAGATTTCGAAAAAACTAATGCATCATCAACATACAAAACTAAAACAACCTTATAATTATTAAAAAAACCCTACAAATATACAACTATCAGCCTGACACATTTTAAAACCATAACTGGTCAGAAAAGAAGAAAATTACTTATTCCAGCACCGAGGGGATTGTTTCAATCCATATAAAGATTTATTTAACTTACAGATGTACCCCGGTTCTGCACTTACGCCTTCCGGTACTTCCATGTACACATTTTCGGTTAATTCTCCGTACAGAAATGCTGTTTTGACGTCAAACTGTTTTATATGGTACTTTTCACGAGCTGCAACAGATAACAATAACCTTATTGAATCGTATCTTGTCGTAGGCGAAAAGGTTTCTTTGTAGTCGATGTCTTTTACTTGTGTAAAGCCTCTTGCGCATAAGCGAGCCTTGTATCTCTCGACAGTACCATCCGGGTTTTTCTTAATGGTAAATATCCATTTAGACGTAACAGTCTTTTCATTATTTCTTTTAACAAATTGCCACGTGTTGTTCTCCTCGTGTGATTTTAATTCTTTATTTATTGCCTCCTTCCATTTGTCGCAATCTGTCATTCTAAGAGCCTCTTGATATGTCGTTGGTTCATTTAATTCACACACATTTATCTCATCTGCTACCTCCCTTCGTGATCTCAATATCATGTCATGCCTTACTCCGTTTATAGACTCATCAGAAGAAGGTTCATATGTTTGGTCATTCGGATCTACGTAACTTTGAAAACTTTCGTTAGTACTATCGTGTTCATTATTTTCATTACTAACTTGTGGGGTCTGCGGTATTGGTTCTGATGCTACTTGCACTTGTTTTTCCTTTTCAGAGGTTTGATTATCATCAAGGGGAATGTGGACGGTATGCTTTCTTATTAATGGAACGTTATTTTCATTAAAGTTCACATTTCGACTTATGGATATCTTTCCAGTTTCACCATCATACATTCGACAATTTTCATTATCATACCCAACAAGCATCATTTTTACACTCTTTTTTTCTAGTTTCCTTCTCTTTTCATCAGGTATATGAACAAAACCCTCGGACCCGAATACTCTGATGTGATCTAATGACGGCCTTCTGCCGTTCCACAACTCGAATGGAGATACATTACTCGTAATTGTCTGGCTCGAAGAAGTACGATTTTGAAGGTAGACAGAACAGTTTACGGCTTCCGCCCATAAGTTCAGCGGAATATCTCTGGAGTACAATATCGACCTCGCAATTTCCATAATAGTGCGCAGCTCTCGTTCCGCTCTCCCATTCTGCTCTGGGGTGTAAGGAGCAGTGCGTTCATGGACGATACCTTCACTATCTGTGTACATTTTAAATTCATTGCTTACATACTCGCCCCCATTATCCGTGTGCAATATTCGCACTCCATGTCCAAATTTATTTTTAACAATCGCGTTGTATCTTCTAAAACAATCTAAAACATCACTCTTATTATTAATAAACTGGACAGTTTTGTAACTCGTAGCGCCATCTTTAAAAAGTACAAAATACCTTGCACCACCACCAGACGGTTCAAATGGTCCGCAGACATCACTGTAGACGATATCGCTTGGCTCGTTATCACCTCTTTGCGACCTGCGAAAAGGCAAACGACTTTGCTTACCGTACTGGCATGCTTCACATATGAATTCTTTATCATCAATTAATTTCCCAGGTAGTGCACCATATTTGTGCATATTTATAATCTCTTTACAATTCAAATGGCCCAACCTTTCATGCCAAGTTTTTAAGCTTGCCTGGACTATATTACAATTGGCATTTCTAATAGTTCTTATATTCAATTCATACAAATTGTTGTCATTTATGTTCCCGGTCATAACAATTCTACTATCCTTTTTTATGAATGCGAAAGTGTCCTTCTTAATTATTGTATATCCTTTCCTTGTTGCCATGCCTTCTGAGAATAAATTCCTAGTTAGTTCGGGTACATACAAAACGTCTTCTAATATACTCTCTTCCCATTGATCATTAACGTATCTTTTGAAAACAATACTTCCATGGCCGCTTACAACAAGCTCCTTTTGGTTTCCCAGCCTTACATTATTATTCTCGTTACTGTTTTCATAGAGAACATACTCATTAAAGAAATCTCGCCGGTATGTCATGTGTGCCGAAGCCCCGCTGTCTAATATCCAAATATCGCCTTTATCACCATTATTAATCATCTGTGGGTACTGTACTGTATTAAATGCCAATCTTTTCGAATCATCATTGTTAAAATTTTGGTAATAATTTTTCCTTGGAGCTCTACAGTCTCTAGCGAAATGCCCACGTTTGTTACAGTTGTAACAGACAAACCTGTTGTATTCTCGTGACATGCCAGGACGTGATTTAAATTCATTTCCTTGATTCATTTTTTTATTTACCGAAATGAAAGCATTTGCACTCTCTACCTGGTTAGTGAGACTTGCCTCCTCATCCAACAGTCTAGCTGTTAAGTTATTTATAGTTTGACACTTGGGATCTAGTGACATCCATGCTTGCCTTACTGACCGATATTTAGACGGTAACGTGCTTAAAATCTTTGTAATCACAGCCATATCGCTTATTTCTTCGCTGTTGTCTTTTAATTCTTTGGCTAGGCTTTCTACTTTCGAAATATGTTGCGCAATGCTATCTGATGGCTGCATTTTATACTGATAAAACCTTTCATGTGTTAGTAATTTGCATAGTTCAGATTTCTGTTCATATATTGACTCTAGTCTTTTCATTATATCCTGCGCCGTCTCACAATTCTCGACAAGAGAGATTTGGTTGAGGTCGATCGATGATGAGATGATGAACATGGCCATGCCATCAGCCTGTGACCACACTTTAAACTGATCATCATCAATAGATGGCCGAGGCGCAGATATGTCGAGACCTTTTGCCTTTAATGCACACTTAATTTGGAATTTCCATTGCCGAAAGTTTTTACCGTCAAATTTATCTACCCGCATTTCCATTTCTGTAGTAAATATATAAATCTCGTAATACCTCTATCCAACACAAAGTTTCGTAGTAATTTTTCCAATCTTCTTTTATCAATTCAGCTGCTCTTTACTCTGCTTTATATTTATAATGTCTGGGCCTCCATAACCTGTTCGGATTCTAATAATTATAATGAAATAAAAGCAAGTAAGACTTCTCACAACCACAATATATTTTCAAGTGACACAATACAAATTTTTCGTTTGATAGCTACATCAACTTATTTCTTAAACTATAATGTGCCAGGAATATAAAACTACTTCTAAATAATATTTACACCTTAACAAACGATACTGAACAACTATCACCAGGATTTTTTATTTCAGGAAATAAAAAAAAATGTTTATCCATACAAATTGTCTGATCGAGCAATTTTTTTTCATTCCTGAAAATAATTCCTCATTCCTGGTGGTGTTTGTTCAGTTTCGCTGACTGAGCAACCCCTATAAGTTTGCGGGACACTGTCCCTTACACCCCGTATAAGGCATAAAGTTTTACATAAAAAGGTGCACTATGAAATCGGCCTTACATACCTTTCGCGTTACTTTTACGTTACCGTAACATAGAAGTTTCTATGTTACTCTATGTTACTAAGTGTAAAAATTCTCGGCCTTACCCTAACGGCAATTATAAAAATTTTTGTCCCTGTCTTTCAAGACATTTTTAAAATGTATTGTAATGGAATACATACGTCATACATATTTTGAAATGAAAGACAAACATTGCATAACTATGTATAACTATACGACTACTATGAAGTGTGAATACGTTACTTATTTTTTCAAAAGTAAGATAGAGTTTTTTTGTGATGCAAAAATATAATATAAAAAATACTTTTCATCACCCCACCCCTTTATCTCGTTTTATGTTTAGGAATATAATATTGTATTTTTGTTAAAATGCTCCTTCGTATATCAATATTTTAAATCTTTACTTATTAAATGAATACTCCCTGGATTACTTCCCTTGGGGGGCCGAGAAAACTATTCGGGTCGGGATATACCGCTGGTTATATTGAAACCGCGGCATAACTCTCCCTTGCAGTGCTAGCAGTACCAAAATTTAAAAAAAATCGTATACCATACGCATTTTCCCACAACCATTCTCAAAATATCCTACCTTTTCCAAAGCCCTCCATATTTCAATTGCCTAAAATATTTGATGCTATCAAACGATTAAATGGCCAGCTTTTTCGAATAGCATTTTTGAATAAAAATATATTCGATAAAAAAAAAAAAACTATTCCATAAAAAATGTATTGGAAAAATCTTCTCGATAAAAAAGTGTTGACTGTTAACAGCGTTACAATTTCGTTTTGAATTGGATGAAATGTATTTGATTTGTTATGAAGAAGGTTTTTACAAGTATTTGCACATCTGTGATTGATTGATGTTCAATCAGAGTTGTTTCTGATTTATTTACATTTGTTTGGGTGAGTTCGCATGATATATTTTTCGAGCAATTATTTTTCTTCTAGCCCTCACTTCTTGAAACTAAGACAGCTACGCAGGTAAGCGTTGCTTTATCAATGTTCAAGTGTGTAGGCTTAGGGTGAAGCCAAACGAGAGTGATTTGTGAGTTGTGAGTCGCAGAATTTCGGTCGCGTAAATATTATCTTTTCATGCAAATCATGAGTCATGACTCAAAAAATTACGCTCGTGTGAATCAAACAGGACTTTTGTATGAAACTAAATGCAGCAGAATTTCTGCCAGCCGAAATTCTGCGACTCACAACTCACAAATTACGCTCGTTTGGCTTCACCCTTAAAGTCCATCCAACTCATAATATTATTCTAACATGTTAGACAAATTGTTAATCTGCAAAGGATTGAATTAGTCTCAACCAATCATTTTGATGCTAAGTATCTCCATACTCCATACAAAATTCATACAAACCAGTTCAATAGCATAACTGTGAAGAAGTAGTATTGACAGAAAAACTTGTATCCGTTAGTACCTACTTAGTATGTACCAGCAACTTATCCATACTTAATATTATAAATGTGAAAGTGTCTGTCTGTTACCTCTTCTCGCCAAAACCACTGAACCGATTTTGCTGAAATTTGGTATGGAGATACTTTGAGTCCCGGGAAAGGATACTTTCTCAATTTAACTTTGGCGCAACAGAGTTGCGGGCGTTATCTAAATTACCGTAATATCGTACTAGAACTATATTTAACCGCCAATTTAAACGTACAATCAATGTACCGAATAGATATTTAGTTACATGTGAATAGCCCCACAGTCAGCTACACCACAGGCAGGGCTGGCGAACACCGGACCGCTTAATTACCGCTCTAAATGCCTTTTCGATAACCCTACGTCCTACGAGCTTTTAATTGTATACAGTTGTAAATAAACACCCTTAAGGCCGCATATAACGAGGACTAGTGAAATTTCATGTTTTTATTTTCACTAGAACTTTGACCAGAAGTAATTATAAGCATTTAAACATTTTTTGTAGGTTTGTTACATTCCTTACCAAGGCCCCAGTCAGCTTAGAATTTTGATTTAAATCCATTTACCACTAAAAAAAGAGTAATAAAGAATGCTCCTTTCAAAATTTTATTTCGACTAGAATTCAGCGAAAATAAACGCAGGAAAAAATATTTTTATACAAAAATGTTTAAATTATGATTTCGAAGGTTAGGGTCAGCTTCGTTTTTGATATATAATAACAATAATAAAGATAAATCGTTTTGATCACAAATTTGAACGATTTATTGATTTTCGAATGCAACGCCTGCTTTCAATATTTGCCACAACAATTCCACAGGCGTTTTGATGGATAATAATTGAATGACATCAGTGAAATCTGTCTTTCAGTGACTGATTGTCTATTACAGAAAAACTAGAGTATGTTCAGAAATATATCCCAGTATACTGGCCAGAGCTCCTTAGGCCTAGAATCGCCGTGATCCCATACTATTGATTCGTTTCGAAATATTTGCCAGTGCATTGTCGTACTTAAACGTGTTTATTGTGATGTGATTATAATACGTTACACTTGTCTTACTAGTGGAATACCAGTACAATACAGTGCGGCGTCGTAAGATGATGTCTTGATCACTGGTAAGTAAACTGGGTTTTATTTCAGAACATAGGCAATATGTTTGGTTTACAAATATTACAATATTGTTTTGTAACCTAATATTTGGTGAGAGACTACCTTATTAGGTATCTTATTGATATATATTTGATAATTTACATTCGCCAAACGATCATTTATACGTTTTTGGTAGGTTTGAAAGTCATAAGTGCAAATATCACAGCTAAGTCGGATAATAATGAACAGAGCATGAACAGAGTGCCTCAACACAGAGACACACTTTGAGGGATGTGTTAAAACATTGTAAAATGATAATGATATTATTATGTTAAACAACAATTTTATCGAACATGTCCAATCCATAGCAATAGAAAGATATAACATCTTATAGTCAAGGAGCCCTAGAATATTTTTTTTTATTACTAACAAGCTAATTTTTGACGTGATAACGTCTTATAATTCGATATGGGCTGCGCGCTCGAAAAACATGACAGTTCATGCGGCGTTACCTCGCTGACAGCTCTGAGGCGGTCCATTTACACTTTCAAGTCTCTCAACAACCGTAAGGCCCACGTGGGCCGCGCTCTTTGTTTCGATTATATTACGTATTTCGATGACTTAGAGAATACTTTTGTATGAAGAAGTTTGGTTAGTTATGATAACCTTTGATACATTGACCACACTCTGAATGAAAAATAAATAAACAATCTGTGAGATATTAGTATTATTTCGGCTATTCAAAATTGTGCTCTATTTCTTACGTGTCAAGGTATGACTTAATATATGAAGAATAAAGTATTCGTTTATTTCTTCTGAACAAGTCAATAATTATAGTTTCGAAAGTTTATAATTGAGAAACTAATATAACATCGGACTAAATACTATATTATGATGGCTTGATAGATAGAAAATTTAACATATATTATAATGTAGTTCACACAAACATAAAATATGGAATGTATTATATTAATTTTACAAAGGCCTGGCCTACCCTCTTTGTAATATTACATTAATTTTACAAAGAGTGTAGGCCGGGCGCCATTTTTTTTGCACATTGACCTGCCAACTTTTTTGCATAGATTTTTCCCGGAACTGAGGGGTTAAGGCTATGACGTTGTCACGTTCAACTATCGTCAGTAAACCGACTTTACAGACAACCGATTTTTTGTGAGTAGCTTTATTTTGATAAGACAAACAACTTTTTTATCTGCGAAAAAATCTTGAAAGTGGTAGCTAACAGAAATAGAAAGGATTTCATAATTTGATTTGATGGTCCTTAATTATGGATTGTTCAATTTATAGAACAATCTTACTCTTAAATTTTATAACTATTAACCTACCAATATACAAAAAATCAGCTGGTTAGGGTTCCGTTTTAGGGTTCTGAAATCAACAAAACTTGGTTGACTACGGTACCCTAAAACGGAAGATTTTTCGCAGATAAAAAAGTTGTTTGTCTTATCAAAATGAAGCTACTCACAAGAATTAGCTTGTTAGTAGTAAAAAAAAATATTCTAGGGCTCCCTGACTATTAGCACTGGAGCAAAATCGTAAAAATAATATTATCAAGCGGATATATCTAAATTCATAGATACACCATGATTTTGATACGATATTATGTTAAACTACAATTTTATCGAACATGTGAATTCCATTCTTTACACAAAAAATAATATAAATCGAAATGAAAAACCTTTAAACCTTATTTGATTTTATCAAAAACATGATATTTTGTGAATAATCACGGAGACACTTAAAAGTAGAGAGCAAAGAAATTTTACATTTTATGCAATTATTAATTTTTTACTCACGACAATCTGGTGTAATGTACGGGTTTATTGGAAAGTTGGCATAATATAAGTCTTGTTCACTACTATTTTTCATTCTAATTTTGTTGGGACCCATAGCAAAAATAAACATGAAAAAAATAATATTTTAACTGCCGTACACAGAGATGAATATTTATAACTTCAATGTATCATAAATGAAGATTTTGACATAAACCCCATATAGTTTATCTTTCAAATTCTTTATTAAATGTTTGACGCTATGTAGTCGCAGAGACTTTCGTGTCAAACAGCTACTAGAACAAATTGATAGCCACTATCTCGATGCAAATTCTTCAAAAAATCGTTCATGGCGTGGGAACCGTTAATTTTTTCAGGATAAAAAGTATCCCTTGTCCTTTCTTCACCAAATTTTATAAAAAATGGTTCACTAGTTTAAGCATGAAAACCGACTTCAAAATAATGAAGACTGTAGTAGGTATGTACAGAAATAGTTGAGATTTAGACGAATTCTGAAAAAGGCACTATTAAAGAGTAAGAGTTATTTAATACTTTTTAGTTCATATTACTATTGTTATCACCTTGGAAGTCGGTTTTAATTTTTTGTTAAAAATAATAATTGAACTTGTGGAGGGTGTTATAATATAGATTCCAGAGGATGCTGCAGCGTCAGGTACAAGTAATCGTCATGGGTCTACATCCTATTTATTAAAGGTATTGCAATAAACCCAAGCACAAAAAATATTTGAACCATATTATAAAGTCATAAAATAACCTCAGCAGTGAGCGAGCTGACGATGATGAATTATTGTACCTAAGATAGCTATATTTTTCCATGCTTAAGTATATGCAATGCATATGAGTAATAGTTTATTTTGTTATACATTGTATAATCAATTATATCATGTATTATTGAGGAAATACTTTTTTCATGTTCGTGAGTAGAGAACAAACATATTAAAATAATACATAATTTTATTATAATACAAAATTCAATAAAGATTTTATTTATTAAGTTGTGAACATGGCCTCTCTGTTAATCATTAGTCTGTATGTCGAGTTTACCACGTGATCACATTATTTCTGAAAATTATTGAAATCAACGACGGCTTGAAAACTAAATATGTACCTATCGAGCGCCATCTATTGAGCTTGTTTTCCGCAAATTCTAAAATGTCAGTTGCCTATAATCCCGCCTTAAAGATACATACGGTGTATGCAGACGTTATGGATTGGGATCCCAGACTAGAAAACCTTAGATACTCTTAGGGCCGATTCACACTGGAATGGCAGCGGCGAGGCGAGCACTTTCAGTGTCATATGATTTTAAACTTTATCTTCATTATTGTAATACATAGTATCGCTTGAGAAACTTTGATTGTCACAATATGATTTTAAACTTTGAAGATAAAGTTTAAAATCATAAGGGGCCATCACACAAATCACGTGATGTTTTTTTTGGCATTTTTTGACCTCCCCTCCCCCTTGGTGATACGTGGTGAGGTTTAAGACTACCCCTCCCCCCCTCCCCCCTATATCACGTGTATTTTTTCGTACCTGCAAAGAATCTATTTTATATTTATAAAAAATACTGGTATAAGTATCATCTAATTTTATTATAGAAAATTAAAGACTTATAGCCTGTTAAGAAAGTCATGACAGGCGGGAAAATTTTCTAAACGTAATGACGCTTAGAAGGTGTATTTTTTTCTTTGTATTTTCTTAGAGAACGCTTATTACATTTTAAATATTGTCACCTTGCACATTTTTATCTCGAATTAATAAAGTTCTCATATTTTTTATTTCATTTAAAAATTCAATCAAGAAGGTCTTGACAGGCGGGAAGCCTGTCATGACCTTCTTGACAGACTATACTATAATAAACGTTCAGAGGTAGACAGAAAGGTTGCAGTTTGTTTTTGACTGACTTAAAAATAATGAAAGAATCAAGGTCACACTACAAGCCGTTTTTGATTTTGTACGCGTTTGACTAAAAATAAAAAGCGGCGTTACATGTAACGCCGCTTTTCGGTTGAGTATCGCGCGCTTGCCGAAAAATCAAATCAAATCATCTTTATTTCGGGCATCGGAGGCCCATATAACAAATACCTTAAATCTAACATACATATTAATAATATAATAAATACCTTATAAAATAACATACATATTTTATATTCACTTATAAACTAACACTGTCACTATTTTTTGCCGGCGACGTGACTCGACGCTTCGTTCCGGAGTCTCCCCCGGAAACGAAAAAATAAGTACACGTGATATATTACTTTACCCCCTCTCCCCCCTTGTGATATTTCGTGATTTTTTATGGACCCCTCCCCCCCTTTCGAGCCTCACATGATTAACAGACAGGACATATTATGACACTGAAAATGCTCGCCGCGCCGCTGCACTGCCATTCCGTGTGATTCGGCCCTTATTGATGAAAAAGAATGTAGCATAAAATTTATAAAAAAAAAAACATATTGTTGTAGTCTGTACTCTGTACTATAGACTTATGCATTCTCATTATGACAATTTACAAGTAACTGCCGAGACGAACATTTATTACTACTGTAACTAAAGGAAGATTTGACATAAGCCCCATACATTATCTGTCAAATTCTTCGTTAAATTGAAGTTTAATCATAATGTACAATAATTTGGGGGGTTAGCCATGGCATAGGATTTGAGAAAAAGTGATTTCATAGTTCTAAATGTAGCTGAACAAAGGCATATATCCGACTCTGCAAAACAATTGGCTGTGGGTCATCACATAATTAGTAGGAAATAACTTTCCTTTGTTTGTTTTTTTATTATGTACTATGTTTAACTAACAGAACCGACATATTGTATTGTTATAAAGGTCCTATAAATAAAATAGAATAAAAATGCGTATATTTTTACTGCCTAAACCAAAACATTCTGCTACACTATGAAAATACCTGAACCCGTTATTCCATACACTATAATCCACACAAATCTTTAAAATTCCGTTTGAATGCGAAATAACTGTCACAGAGCATGCATGTGACATTGTAAAACCATAATACATTGATAAACAGTAGCGTAACTCAGAGGTTTTAAATAAAATAAATAAAAAACACAGAAGTTTGAATTAATAGCACATAGAAAATATTACGCGTGCTACGTATTATAATACCTTTTTTTAGGATAATATGCTTTAGGGAGATCGCAGACGACAGACTTTTGTGCGATAAAAGTCTGCGGCTTACATACATTCCGCATGGCGCGCGCCATCAGATTGTATGGAAGCCGCAGACTTTGATCGCACAAAAGTCTGTCGTCTGCGATCTCCCTTATTGTTACGAGTTCCTGTAGATAAAGGAATCGTTTTGAAAATCATATTTTGTGCCTATAATTCTTTTTATAGCCTCATATAAATAACGTTTAAAATATGACTACGTAGGTGTTTTACGGAAACTCATGCTCTCTTGCACAATATTATTAAAAAGCTTCGAATGTGCACCAAATTCGGGAAATCTTGTAATATACAGGGTATAACAAAACTGATAATACTTTAGGGTGTGTACGTGTTCCTCGTAGAGAGTTCCAGTTGTGAAAGTAGCAGCGCTGAAAGATCAAATTTTTTTTTTCGCTTTTGTATGGGGAAACTCGTGACGCTGGGGCGCTTGCTCGTACAAAAGTGAAAAAAATTCTCCATCAGCGCTGCTACTTTCACAGTGAACTTTCTACGAGGAACACGTACACACCCTAAAGTATTATCAGTTATCACTTAGTTTTGTTACACCCTGTAGATGTAGACTCAGTATACCGTCTATACATGATTGTCCGTTAGACTCTACTGTCTTTACTTGTACTGTGGTGAAATGTGTTGGTCAGTAGTAAAAATATTCCGCAGTATTCGGGCGTGTTGGTATTTCAGTGGCCTGTAATTTCAGTTTCCCTTTGTGCTGTTAGTTGTTACATAGGTTATGAAGTTATGGCCATTTTAGGGTTCCCTAAGTGATAAATTAATTTGTCGAAAGGGGTGGAACAGAGTATATTATATGTACTCTGCCTCAAGGATAACATAATATAATAGACTAGCTTTTTGCCGTAGAGGCCGAAGGTATTGCAACACTTTGATCCTCTTTTTAACCCCCGCAGATGGGAATTTAAAAAATCTAATAGTGTGTGCTTACATCAGTAAAAAGTCTGGTCAAAAATGGGTTTTGGGCCATTTGTGTTTTGACACTTTTGAGGCCATTTTGACATTTCAATCGACTGTGAGTTGTGATATAAAAATAAACTTTTTGTATAAATGAATATTGAATACTTGTTGATATATTAATATATTTAACAAAGATGCTACAAAATAACCCATCAGTCGTGGCAAAACGAGACACAATAGCTTTTTCATTGTTATCGCGGCCGGATGTGGCCGCTTGGGGCTTCATGAATTAATAAGGCTTTGTAGTTTCTTTGTTAACATTTTTCTTTGTATGTGTGTTATGTTATGTTATGGAGGCTTCTTATAATAAAGGGAATTGATAAATCCGAACTTCTTATTGGCTATAAGAGGATTATTTCTGATTTGACGATATTAATATTGTTCTATGTTTAGGAAATTCTATTATAATTTATTCAGATCCTAATAAAGACTTTGTAGTCAAGAAGAGAAAACATAAGATAAGTATCTACCTTTCCAAAAGTTATGCGTTTCCTGGTCAAAATAACAACTAACTTTAATTTTATGAATATTTTGACATAAGCTTTTCTATTAAACTCTAGATTAAATTCAAGTTACGTAGTCGTTAAACATCTCTAAGTACGGCTGTATATTTTTTTAGCTACAGAACCATAGAAAAAGCCCAACAATAGAGTTATAGTTGAGTGAGTTTCGTAGTTTTCATCAATATTTTCTATGTTGTGGGAACGTCAGAGGTTTTTACTTTTTAGTATTCCGGGAGTGAACAGACCGAATACTAATTGTTGTAAAGTTTTAACAATTGCGGTACGTGTAGTTTGATGGTTCATTTTGTATAGCATATTTCATTTGATGATCAGGCTACATGAGGGATATAAAAATTTATACTATATAGATACGCCAAATCAAATCATGTAGTAGGAACATGTTTGACTTTCTGAAAACGCTTGATTAAAAATGATTTTTAATTTTATTTTATGATTATATAGATACTGAATTATGAATTAATAGTGCACATAAATATTTAGGTATGTAGTTTATAAAAACAGTATGAAGAAGCAAAGCATGATACAATCCTTGTCCAAAGGATGGTCGAAGAAACAGAAACATGCTTGGAAAATATAGCGAAATTGACAATACTTGATTTATAAATGTAGCTTTTAGCGGTTATCTTCAGCAACTTCGATAAACACATTTTATCTGCTGACAAAAAGGTTAAAAATGACGTCATGATTTGGCGACAAAGAATTAAATCTTAACTTCGCCATAATTCTTTTTTATAAAATCCTTGGAGAAGTTTCTTTTATGAAAAGAATCTGATTACAAGCTGAGGACAAACGTTAAATGGGTCATAGCAGGGGGGCCTAGGGCTGCCTACTTCATAAGACCACTAATTGTTTTAAGCCCATTAACAACTTTCTTTGTTTACAATTATGTTACTAGATATAATTTGAAACATAATAATATAATGTCAGAAATTCTTTATTCGTGCAAGAACCATACATTGTTTTTACAAAATTGTGTTCAGACAAAAATGGGCAGTGGATAATATCTTTTTATTCAGTTTAGTTTTGATTTATTAAATTTTTTGGCTTTTAGTTCTTTACCTAGCTTTAGCTTTTGTGTCCTGTAAAGTTCTGATTTCTTTAAAATATTCTACTTCAATATTATAGGCAAAAAAGTTTAAAAGTTTCAAAAAACGTGTACGGTGCATGAAGACATGTAAATTATATTATAATGAGTTATTATATTATGTGACATGTAGATCAATATCTGACATTAGAGACATAACACGTCTATATAATGTAAACGGGCACTGGAATGCAATTCAGTCCATTCTAGAGCATTCCAGTACCTTTTTACATATTCCAGTAGCAGTCCAGCGCCGGATTGGATCACTGGATTAGAATAATGTAAATCGGCCAATTCTATTTAGCATTCTATTTTCTAACAAAACGTCGGAATGGCATGTGGAACAAAGTTTGATGTTAGTATTAGAAGTTGACAGCCCTGGCGCTTAGAATGTCATTAGTAGCGTTCATCACAGCACCATTGTTCGTCTTGTAATAATTTCGGTCATGTTTTTTTTACTTTGTGGAAGTGATGTATTACTTCTAGGAAGTGCGGAAAATGTTATACGTATGTAATACATGGTACATAGTAAAGTATGTGAGGATAATAATTATGTTGGCTATAAAGAGCTCTAGTCATTATTTTTCTGTAGGATCTAGGTATCACATAATATTTACTTAGCTCTCAACCAGTAGTGAAAATAGGACCTTATACTTTGACAGCATATATCATAAAAACATCTTTTCAGCTCTTTATAACCAGGATATAGAACCTATTTACGTAGACTTGCTTAAAATAATTTACCAATGTAGTACAGCCGCCATTAAATTACAATCTGCAGGCCCAAGATTTTCTATTGAGAGGGGTGTCAAACAGGGCGACCCAATTTCTCCACGCCTCTTTACGAGCGCCTTAGAGGAGGTTTTTAAGAAAGTCTCGATAGGCTGGGGAGACAAGGGTGTTGTTATAGGCAGGAAAAGGTTAACAAACCTTCGCTTCGCCGATGACATAGTTCTGTTTGCCACTTCATCGCAAGCCCTACAGTCAATGCTAGACGATCTCAGCACGGTGAGCCTCGAGGCGGGACTTCAAATGAATCGAGCAAAGACCAAGCTTATGTCAAACAGCACGAAACGTAGAGTCGAAGTAGATGGGCATGAGATACACTATGTCGACGAGTACGTTTATCTAGGCCAATTAATATCTTTTTGTAATAGGCAAGACAAAGAAATAGACCAACGTGTCGAGAAGGCATGGAGAAGCTTTTGGTCAATGAAAGATCTGATGAAAGGGGACCTACCAATATGCCTAAAACGTAAACTCGTGGACATGTGTATCTTGCCAATTCTGACCTACGGTGCCCAGTCCTGGTCTTTGACAGCTTCACAGAAGTCCCGACTCGGAGTCTGCCAACGAGCTATGGAACGCAGCATTTTAGGAATAAAAAGGATAGACCGCATCCGGAATACCACCCTGCGTTCCCAAACGATGCTCACTGACGTAGGCAGAAAGGCGGCTAGCCTGAAGTGGAGCTGGGCAGGGCACGTCTCCCGTATGCACCCGGACAGGTGGGCGCGTCTGGTTTCGGAGTGGCTACCGACTGGTCGGCGTAACAGAGGCCGACCCAAGAAAAGGTGGCGCGACGAAATGGATGCGTTCGATAAAGAGTGGCCAGCAACATCACAGGATCGTGAACTTTGGAAAGAAAGAGGGGAGGCCTTTGCCCAGCAGTGGGACACTGTAGGCTGCTAATAATAATAATAATACTTTATGGACCTTTTTATTCAGGATATGTATGATAAAATTGATATATTTTGCTCATTGTACTGGTACATCATAGTAAATAGTTGATAGATATAACGGTTTAATGATGAAAACAGATTAAAGAATTCTCTTCTGCCAACGCTTATGTGATGTAAATATTTTGGGTTCTTGGCAGATGTCAAGAAAACCATCGTAGCCGGATACGGCTGAGACGCCATAAAATTAAAATATATTATGTTATTTTCAGCTCATCTTACACTGTCATCTTCACAAATAAAACGATACTAAAACAAAGAGTACTGTCCGAAAACATGTTAAACTAGATGACACCCGCAACTCCGTTGCGCTAAAATTCGTTTATCGCGCGGGAACCGTACATTTTTCTGGGATAAAAAGTTTTCTTAATCCTTTCTCGGGACTCAAACTATGTCCATACCAATTTTCAGCAAAATCGGTTCAGCGGTTTGAGCGCGAATAGACACACTTTCACTTTTATAATAATAATATTCGCACTAAATCCATACTAATATAAATTAGTATGGATTTAGTGCGTAATCTTTGCACAAGGACGTGCCAAATGTATAGTCAGTTTAGTTCTAAGGAGTCAGTCTGTTCTATCCATAAAGTTAATATACCTATCGGAATAGAGCAGCTATACTCTAAGTGTGTTCCGCGGAACCCTAGGGTTCCGCGATACCCCTGTAGGGGTTCCGTAAGAATTTAGATAAAAATATCAAAACACCTCTCTCTAGTCGAACGTTTTGACTCCGCCCGCCGCGCCGCCGCCGCGCGCACACCTACTAATTGTGAGCGCGCGTCCTTTGATAAAAGCCGCCTCTGAATTAGACATTATAGTTGTGAACAAGCGACTTTCGGCTCTAACTTCAAAACATAAAGTCGAGATTGTTTACAACGCATTTTTGTATTTTTATTTCCGCTTTTTTTTATCAAAGGCGCCGACTCGAGTATTTTTGAGAATGTTCGAGATTGAGTCTAGGACTAAGTATAAAAGCGGCGATCGCGTGTCGCGCCTCGTCAGTCAGTTGAAGCGTTCGGAGCGATAAGTTCCTACCTATCTACTTACAAGCTAGCTAGCGAATTGCGGAGTTTAAACGTGATATATAACTAGTGTTTATTGTTCTACTGCCTGCTGTATTCTGATTGTATCAGATTTGTACATTTCTTCTTTGGACTAAACTTAGTCTCTTATAAGCAGTAACGATTGTGAATTATTTTGACCCCACCATCCTGATTCCTGACGTGTCACATTATTAATAAAAAAGAATGGAACGTTGGCTTAAAGGCGTTAAACGTGATGCAACATCATCTTCTAATGACGCTGAATGTTCAAAAGCAGTACGCGCGGAGAATGCAGCAATTACCGATCCAGACGATGATGCCACGACGTCAAGCTCCACGGTTTCAAAGACGAAAAAAAGGAAGTATGATGAATCATATATCAGTTTCGGATTTGTTGATTCCAACGGCTCACCTCTCTGCATGCTATGTAGTAAACTGCTTCCTAATAGTTCCATGGCACCTGCCAAATTGCGCCGACATTTAGAAACTGTACACCCCGAGTCTAAAGACAAGAATAAAGAATTTTTTGTTCGCAGAAAAGAACAGTTATTGGAAAGTAAAAAAAATATGATGCATGTAACACAAACTATCAATGAAAAGGCCACGGAGGCATCATATTTAGTTAGCTATCACATTGCACAAGCAGGTGAAGCGCGCACTATCGCTGAAAATTTAATAAAGCCATGTGTGTTAGACATAACAAAATGTATGCTCGATGAAAAATCTGCAAAGCATCTTTCTACTGTGCTGCTATCAAACGATACTGTGTCACGGCGAATCCATGATCTAGCAAGCTACATCAAACAAGAACTAGTTACACGTCTACAAAAAACACGATTCGCCTTGCAAATGGATGAGTCAACTGATGTCGCTGGTCTGGCTATCTTGCTGGTTATCGTGAGATATCCATATGAAAGTTCTTTTGAAGAAGATATGCTTATGTGTTCACCGCTGCCCACAAACACTACCGGGGAAGAAATTTTTAATAAAATAAACATATTTTTTGAAGAAAATAATCTCAGTTGGAACGATTGCATTGACATTTGTACAGATGGGGCCAAGGTGATGACAGGTAAAACAGCAGGAGCAGTGTCACGCATAAAAAATAAAGTGCCTTATTGTAGTTCCAGCCATTGTATTCTGCATAGACAAGCACTTGCGATGAAGCAAATGCCGTCAAATCTAAAATTAGTTATGGATGAAGCAGTAAAAATGATTAATTTTATCAAATCACGACCACTACAATCCCGATTGTTCTCATTATTGTGTGAAGATTATGGCAGCAAACATAAAACACTGCTGCTCCATACAGAAGTGCGATGGCTGTCTCGGGGTAAAACTTTAACAAGGCTATTTGAACTTAGAGCGGAGTTACAAATGTTTCTTTCAGCTGATACTTCTTTTAATTTGAAAGACCGTTTGTATGATAAAACTTGGTTGTTCCGATTGTCTTTTATGGCGGATATCTTTCAAAAACTAAACGAATTGAATTTATCATTGCAAGGTAAACAGACAACAGTATTCCAGGCCTATAACAGAATAACTGCCTTCAAAAGAAAATTAGATTTTTGGATTGTTTGCGTTGATAAGAGATAAATAGAAAGCTTTACGTCACTCAGTGAGTTTGTTAACGATAACGACTCAGAAATGTTTCAAGATGATATGTTTGAAGAATTGGTCCAATATCTCACTTCGATGCGCGCATCTTTTGAAAAGTATTTTCCCGAAGAACAGAATACAAAAATAAAACTGAATTCATGGATTCATAATCCTTTTTTACCCAACTTGCAAAAGCCCGAAAGTATGTCAAACGAGATATATGAATCTCTTTTAGAAATGTCATCAGACACAAGTATGGTCACTGTTCAAAACGATGCCTCTCAACCATTTTTGGTGCAGAATTCGTAATGAATATCCAATGCTTGGCAAAATGGCTCTGAATATTCTTCTCCCGTTCCCAACAACATATTTGTGCGAAAGAGGATTCTCAACGTATGCAGCCACGAAAACAAAATATCGCAATAGACTGGACGCCGAACCTGATATGAGACTGCAACTGTCTTCTATCAAACCTGACATCAACCAATTAATGAAAAATAAAAAAAACAGTTTCATACCTCCCATTAGTTAGATTTTTTCTTTTTTAATATCTTGTAATAATGTACTTGCCATGTGGCATGTTAAAGTAAGTAATAATTAGTAACTGTTACATTATACTTTTATTATGTTTATTAATAAAGAATACACTTTTAAAAACTATTATTTTATTGTAGGGTTCCGTCAAGTATTTTGCTTTCCAAAAGGGTCCCGCCACCAAAAAAGTTTGAGAACCGCTGGAATAGAGAAACAAAGGCCTGAGTAAGCGAGATGTCACTATCAGTAACACTGCGTGGTAGAAAGAGAAGCGTGATTTGAGGTTGCACAGCTTTTTTTTCATCTGTTTGACAGTCTGTCTGCCCCTGAGCCGATCGTTGTCAATTTGGGCTCTCAGAAAAATTGTGATTTAAAGTTAAATAATGAATAATTTTTAGAAATACTGCTCTAGAAACATGGTTAAATGTTTGTGGAATGATTGTGGATCTACACATCGAAAAAACCCGGACAAATATTCATTTCAAAGGACGTGAATTATTCTACATCGACATGACCTAGTTTTAAGTTTATTTTTGCCAATTCCCTACGAGGTATTGGTATTGATTTTCATAATTCACTTCTTTAAATATTTATTTATATGGAAAACATAACTTGACTAGCCATGGTGCACAATTTAAGGATATTTTGTGTAAACAATTTTCATATATTTTACACTAGGGCTGCATCAAGTTATCGATAAGTAGTATCGATATGAAAATATTTTTTAGTTAAGTATACTAATTATCTACGAATGTTGAAATGATAACATACTCACCCGTAGTTTATAATTAGTTTAAGTATATTAATATACTATCATACATAATTTATCGTTTTTAAGGGTCCGCACCCAAAGGGTAAAACGTCCTAGTAGTCGGGTCCCGCTCTACTACTAAGACTTCGTTGCCTGTCCGTCTGTCCATCCGTCCGTCTGTCTGTCTCCAGGCTGTATAACAAGAACCGCTATAGTAATAGACTTCTGAAATTTCCACATATGTAATGTCATTCTACATCCAATATGGCTGCTCATCCAAGATAGGGGAATAGTTTTAAAAAGCACTTCTGCAAGATGGGCATCAAATAAAAGGGCTCATTGAGAGTGAATTGAAAATTAATAGGGTCTAGTGAAGTCGTGTCGTGTCGTGTACTGATGTGACGTGACGTGACGTAACCTGTCGTGTCGAATCGTGTCATGACATGTCGTATCGTGCCGGGTTTTAGAAAATGCCCGGTTGAAACCGGTCACCCGTCATGCGCGAGTCCGACTCACACTTGGCCAATTTTTCAGATTTCCTGCTGACCTGGATACCAGAAATTCATGGCTTAAAATAATTAACCGTCCAAACTGGACTCCGAAGAAAAATTCATGCATATACTTAATTATGCAGCAAGCATTTTGAAGAAAAGTCATATTTTACTTCAAAATTACAATTTTTATTATACCTATCTATGCAGATTTATTTTATCCCATTCTGTTTTTACAATCGTACAATTATTATTCCATGATCGATATTTTGTCGAATTACAAGATGTTTGTACATCACTGACACGCACACGTAAACATAATTGTATACACAGATGTAAATCAAATTTTGGTTAGGCTTGACAGCTCGGGATTGTTTCTCTATTCCGATAGGTATATTACCTTTATGGTTCTATCGCAGGCTGTCTCTATCGCGCTGACTCAGGGCACCCTTTTCATACCTCGAATGTTCCATGAGAATAGGGATTAGGGCCCCTGCGCTTACGCGTGCAAGGACGTGCTTTCAAGACAGAAAAAATCGCTTAAAACAATACTATACTGTACTCTGCGAAACATGGCGGTAGCAATCATTGACTCCCTGTCAAAAACTTTGTCATTTTTTAACCGCAATTGACAATGAAGTGTCAGATGTTGTCAATCGCGGCGATGTATAGAAAATGACAAGGTTTTGACAGGGAGTCAATGACCGCTACGGTCTCTGGGGTGTAAAACGTTACTTTTCACGGGTATCGGGGTATTGAAAAAATCCACTTTCCCCGGACAATAAGCCGCCCCGCTGATTAAATTAACGCCAAACTTTTTGGCCTCCTGACAAATTTATCGTCGCGAAATTCATAACGACGCCCGATGTACGACCGTGGAAAGGCAATGTTTAGAGCAGTTTGATCGCCCTCGTGGTTAAAGGTGAGACCACACTAGGCGTAGTGCGGCGGAGCGACGCGGTACTTCAGTTCTCATGAAGGTACTAATTAGAACTCGTCTTACTCAGCAACAGCAGTAGCGCTAGCACGGCGACCAGCGGAAATGCGTAAGTATGGATAAACTGTGGAAATAAACCTAAGGTGCCGTTCCGATCTTTTTTCGTTCCGAAAAATTTAATTAAAATGCCATTTTATGACAGACTATAGTTACAAACTATGGAGATAAACTTAAGGTGCCGTTCCGATCTTTTTTAGTTCCGAAAAATTCAATTAAAATGCCACTTTATGACAGACTATAGTCCTAAAAATTGAAATAATATCCTACATTATGACATATACTATAGTCTGTCATAAAGTGGCATTTTAATTAAATTTTTGTCGGTCGCGATTAGCCGCGGTAAAGATCGCAACGGCACCTTAGGTTTATTTCCACAGTTTGTCCATACTTTCGCATTTCCGCTGGTCGCCGTGCTAGCGCTACAGGTGACGCGGCAAAAAGACCTATAAAATTATATGTCTTTTTGCCGCGTAGTAGTAGACATAAAGTTTTCTTAAAAAAACATAGAAATTTCTAGAAATTTCTATGTTTTTTATGAAAACTTTATGTCTACTGTGGATAGAAACTCGTAGAAACCAGTAATTTCGCTGCAACACGTGTCTGCTATTTATTCATGTCTTTGTAAGAGTAAAATAACAGTGAGTGTCTTTGAGTGTATTTCGCACACTAAAGCACTATAAAAATGGCTTTTGCATAGATGGCTTGGTTCGAATGAAATCGGCTTCCGACACCAAAATCGTTGTGGGAGCCTAGTGTGATCTCACCCTAATCGATGCGTATCGTTGAGACACAGAGTGACCGCTTTCAGGAGCTACACTGGTAAACGTGCATTTCCCCGGCCGTACGCAGGGAGATTACTCTGGAAAATTGCGGCCGGCTATTCAATTTACACTTTTTCAATTTGTTATTCGGCGGTGAATATTGTTTACGTCGTGTCGGCGTAGTCGCCACGTAGTCGAAACAACGTGACGTAGTTTTGATGTTGCTACGTCAAACTGGGTTTAAATATTTTCCTGTCATACCACAATTTTTGGCCGCTTTTCCCAGTTGTAGGGACGAGTCAAACAATGAGAAAAGATAGAGGATGCTTTTCCGAGCAAATTGTACAGTCATCACGGGATTCCATTTAAATATAAAATCACAAAAATCTATTTAGGGCCTGCTTCACCACTTCCTGATAAAGTGCCGGATAGGCTATCTACAACTTCTTTGACAGATTCTCCATACTCTGGGCCTGTTTCACCACTTTCTGATAAAGTGCCGAATAGGATATTCACAGCTTTTTTGACAGATTCTCCATAAATTAAAAAAAAATTTAGTTTGTTATTATTTTTAGCAATATTCCGCGAAATAAACTTCCACCTTTAAGTAAATAAGTGAGTGTACGCATAGGCATGCGTACAGCACCTCCCTCCTCCCACACTGCCTATGCGTACACTCGCATGCAAGAACTTGCAAACACCACCACCACACAAGCAATAATGTTGGCGAATCCGTGCAAGGCCCCTCGCCACCATGCAGGTTGAAAACCTCGACGCGCGTTTCGCTCCAACACCGGAGCATCCTCAGGATGTGGACTCTACAAACAACGTCCGTCAAGTGCCGCCACCGGCCAAAACACCGCCTTTTATACCCTATCGAGCCCCTCTACTACCCCCACTACCCTCACCAGTACCCCCGAACATATTAATAAGCGGTGACGTAGTCAAGCAAGTTTGGTCATTCAACAATGCAAATCTGTTATTTTTCTTTTATTTTATGATCTCTAATTGTTCCAACACGCTCAGCCGAAAGCCTTTATCGCATTTATGTAAATCTTTATAGGAATGGCCATCGGGCACGGTATGATTACTATCTAAAAGATGTTTAGCAAAATGTGACTTATCAGGATGACCATTCCTATAAGCCGCGATATGTTCTTTATACCGAGTCTCAAAGCTGCGTCCAGTCTGACCCACATATACACTATCGCATTCAGGACAATCGATCTTATAGACACCGGACTGATATTTTTCATCAATCCGGTCTTTGTTATGACATAAATGATGTTTTAAAGTATTATTTGTCCTGAATGCGACATGCATATCGTTGTTTTTCATTATTTTGGATAAGCGTGCAGATACCTCTCCCATGTAGGTCAAACTGGACTTATATCTAACTACCTCCTTATCAATAGGACTCGCGTACAAAAACTTAACCAGTTCTTTCTTGTTTTTATTCTTCAAAATATTATTAATAATTTTTGGACTATATCCGTTGGATATCGCATTTTGGAAAATGATATTAAGCTCATTTTGATAATTATCTTTACTAAGAGGGATCGATAATAATCTATGAATGTAACTATGAAAGGCCGCGAGTTTGTGTTGCCAAGGATGACATGACGATGCATGAATAGTAGTATTAGTATATGTCGGCTTGCGAAAGATTCCAAAACTGTGTTTATTATTAACTCTAGTAATAGATAAATCGAGAAAATTTAGGGTGTTATTATCTTCACATTCTAATTTGAATTTAATTTTAATATGTTTTTTATTTAGTTCTTTAACAAAGAACTTTGCTTAAAGGTGGAAGTTTATTTCGCGGAATATTGCTAAAAATTTAGCGAAATAAACTATTTAAAATCGGTGAGCATGACCGATCAGGCACGACTCTACATTAAGTTAACAAAATTACATCGTATAGCCGCCCAAAATGTTTGGTTCAATCAACAATGCAAACGTCTAAATGTCGTTCCTAATTATATTAATGTAAGAACCAACACGCACAGCCGAGCCTCCAATATTGCTATCAAAAAAGCCGAGACTATCTGGCTTAACGAAGAGACACGTCATTGGTTTACTGTTAGGGATAATTTAAAATTACTTCTCAAAGTTCTTTATACCGAGCTCTCTTTTAACAACACAGTAACACAGTAGTAGTGATGGAGCGCGACGATTATTTGGACAGAGTTAATGACGTGATTCAGGGTGAACAATTTCTAAGGGTTCCTTCTGACCCAACAAACAAGTTTTTAGCTAAGCGTAAATTAGCAATTAATAATAATCAATATTTCTTTCAAACTGAATCATCAAAGAAAAAACTCATCCCAATGAATCCTCGCGCACCACCACTGTACGGCTTGCCAAAGATTCACAAAACTGATATTCCCATGCGTCCAGTTGTCTCATACATAGGTGCACCAGCATACGAGCTGGCAAAGTCACTTAATTTCATAATAAAAGAAAAGCACTCATTTCGGCCACCTTATGCCATAAAAAATAGTCTACAATTAGTCAACAAAATTAAAGATGTGACTTTGCCACCTCGTTGCAAATTAGTTTCACTTGATGTCGATAGTTTATTCACTAATGTTCCACGTAAGGAAACATTGGGTATTTTAAAGAATGCATTAGAAAAACGTTTACCTCCTGGTGAAAGTAATGAATTGCTTACTCTTACTAAAACCTGCATGAAACAAAAATACTTTCGATTTAACGGCGAATTCTTTGTTCAAGACGACGGTCTAGCTATGGGTTCACCTTTAAGTCCTTTGATGGCCGAAATATTTATGGACGATTTTGAGCAAAGAAATATTGTCGTTAACAAAAGTATTTTATATTACTTTAGATACGTAGATGATTGTTTTCTTTGTTGGACGGGTACACAGAGACAACTGGACGTATTTGTTAAAGAACTAAATAAAAAACATATTAAAATTAAATTCAAATTCGAATGTGAAGATAATAACACCCTAAATTTTCTCGATTTATCTATTACTAGAGTTAATAATAAACACAGTTTTGGAATCTTTCGCAAGCTGACATATACTAATACTACTATTCATGCATCGTCATGTCATCCTTGGCAACACAAACTCGCGGCCTTTCATAGTTACATTCATAGATTATTATCGATCCCTCTTAGTAAAGATAATTATCAAAATGAGCTTAATATCATTTTCCAAAATGCGATATCCAACGGATATAGTCCAAAAATTATTAATAATATTTTGAAGAATAAAAACAAGAAAGAACTGGTTAAGTTTTTGTACGCAAGTCCTATTGATAAGGAGGTAGTTAGATATAAGTCCAGTTTGACCTACATGGGAGAGTTATCTGCACGCTTATCCAAAATAATGAAAAACAACGATATGCATGTCGCATTCAGGACAAATAATACTTTAAAACATCATTTATGTCATAACAAAGACCGGATTGATAAAAAATATAAGTCCGGTGTCTATAAGATCGATTGTCCTGAATGCGATAGTGTATATGTGGGTCAGACTGGACGCAGCTTTGAGACTCGGTATAAAGAACATATCGCGGCTTATAGGAATGGTCATCCTGATAGGTCACATTTTGCTAAACATCTTTTAGATAGTAATCATACCGTGCCCGATGGCCATTCCTATAAAGTTTTACATAAATGCGATAAAGGCTTTCGGCTGAGCGTGTTGGAACAATTAGAGATCATAAAAGAAAAGAAAAATAACAGATTTGCATTGTTGAATGACCAAACTTGCTTGACTACGTCACCGCTTATTAATATGTTCGGGGGTACTGGTGAGGGTAGTGGGGGTAGTAGGGGGGCTCGATAGGGTATAAAAGGCGGTGTTTTGGCCGGTGGCGGCACTTGACGGACGTTGTTCGTAGAGTCCACATCCTGAGGATGCTCCGGTGTTGGAGCGAAACGCGCGTCGAGGTTTTCAACCTGCATGGTGGTGAGGGGCCTTGCACGGATTTGCCAACATTATTGCTTGTGTGGTGGTGGTGTTTGGAAGTTCTTGCATGCGAGTGTACGCATAGGCAGTGTGGGAGGAGGGAGGTGCTGTACGCATGCCTATGCGTACACTCACTCATTTACTTAAAGGTGGAAGTTTATTTCGCGGAATATTGCTAAAAATAATAACAAACTAAATTTTAAGCTATGGATTTCCGCAAAGTAACGCCTGATTCCATTAACTAGATTCTCCATACTTCATCTGTCAAGTAAAGTGGTGGGGTGGATAGCCTATCCGGCACTTATCAGGAAGTGATAAAACAAGCCCTAAATATATTTGTCATCTAACATTTTTGAATGTTGAATGTTATAGGTAGATATTACAATGTTCGCTATAAAAAGGTCTTTTTTCATAATTTTACGAATACGTAGCTTTATGTAGAGTATCAGTTTGTGCTGAGCCTTGCTTTCTAAGGATTTTGACAGTAGTTAATTATCTATTCAACAACTGTTGATCGGCCAGTGCTTTGGCGTTAGCCAATCAAATATTGAATACATAAACTTTTGTCGAAAACCCCAGAAGCCGGGCATAACAGATGCAATCTACAAAGGTAATGTTAACTGTATCTGCAGGTATGTCTGGAATCTGGCCGATCTGATATGAAGCCTTGATCGTTATTGGCAACAGATAGTTTGGCTGTAGTCTGCTTAGTCGGGGAGGTGATAGACAATTTTGTGTAGGTATGTGGAGCAAGCAGAAACCTAGCTTCAATATAAGTTTTGGTCGTTGCGTTGATACGTAGGAATGAGTCTACCTACAGGAGTCAAAGGGCTTCAAAAGTTATGAGTGTTTTGATTTAGGGTTAATTTCATAAGTTGTAGTGATATCGTCCATTTTTTAATTTAAGACGAGTTAAAATAACTTTTACAGTATTTCATAGCTTGCCATATAGCTAAGAAGTAGGTACTATTAAAATTGTTACAAGTTACTTTAGAGCTTAATGTTGCTTTTGTAGATAACATACGTTTATTTTAAAATGATTTCTATAAAAATATTTTTGACGCTACTTTTATTTATTAAGTAATTTAAAGTTTAAGAAATTGAGATATAAAAGAGAAAATAGTCTTAATAATTTTATTATTTTAATTAATTATGCGTCGACTAAATTTTTTTTGTTCCAAACACCACCTCAAAATTTGCCACCAGCTCTCTAACTATGTAGTATGTAGTCTGTGCGAATGGCATGCGGCGTATTCGGGATTAAACGGTACACTGGCTGGAGCTCATAGGTTAAAGTTTTTCAATGTTTTTAATATTAAATCCTTAAAGCCTGTAGCCCTGAATAACTTAAAATTTGAAGCGTGAACAGACATATTATTGCACTTTCGGATTTGCAATATTATGAATATGAATTTTTTTTTTATGCTTTGCTGTTCCGTTGCTGGGCAAAGGCTCCCCCGGAATCTTCAATATTTCTCGCTCCTGTGCCACCGTTGGCCAGTCCAGTTGCCAATGCCTCCAGCTCGTCGCGCCATCTCTTCCTTGGCCGGCCACGGTTGCGTCGTCTCTCTTCGGGTACCCATTCAGTCGTTAACTTTGCGGTAACAGCGGTCGGGATGCATGCGTGCGGCTAACGTGGCCAGCTCAATCCCTTTTTAGTTTTGACACCTTGACTCCTACATCCTTGAATATCAACTATTAAAGGCTAAAAGTAGTATACCAATTTTTGTCTTCTTCAAAATATGTAAAACATTTAAATTGTCTTGAAACATTTTCTCAACAATTCAAGTTATCTCTCGACATTTGACGAAGACGCAAATTCTTACATTCCATTCCAGTCAATCAAAATTTAATAGCAAAAGTATTGCTAAGTTGCGAGGAGGGTTCGTGAGGGAATTTTTAATTCAATTAGTAATGCCATCATGTATAATGACCGCTCTACGCCCTTTAAATGACAGTAAGCGCTTTTTCATTTTCCATAGATATTCCGATCATATTTTTGAAATTGAAATGAGTTCTTTATATATCTATGACTTAAAAAGAATATACGCTCAAACTGATATTTGTACTTTTTACAATACTTTTTAAACTTAAATCTGACCAGCCATTTGGATGCAAGTGTGAGCCAAAGAACAACCTACGCACACGTACCATCGAGGAAATTTATTCATAGGCAGTTGATGAACCTACGACGTTTGGTCGGATTATGTCAATTCAATGTTAGCTGTGATATGGCGGATGGATTTGACACAACGCGACCAATTTACGTTGGTCCGCCATCTGCCTACGAATCATCTTCTCTGATAGTACGTTACATATTGTTAAAAACATAACCTTTCTTATAAAGCAATTGAGTCAAAAAAGTCTTGAGCTTAAGACCACTCTGCCACTACATCACAATAGGAAGAGGGTTTGACCGATCTCCAGTCACTCAAGTTTCAACCATCCTTGTAAACCTCTTGTATTGGAATTTCAAATTCCATAATATTATCTTGTTGTTCGAGTTAGACCTAAGTGAGATATTTTTGATCCGATAATAAAAGTAAAAGTCTTAGATTCGACGAAATTCAGGTGTTGCGAGGGAAGCGTACTTTTTTCTTCTTATTCTTATGTTGATTTTAGTTGCACGATTTGTCAATTTGTAATTTTTTTTTGATAATAGAAATTCATTTTATTGTGGTGCCCCTTTTGATATCGTTTTTAGAAATTCCGTTGTAAGATTGTCCAATTTAGAGTGCAAGTTAGCATTTTTGATAAACAATTTGAATTTTCGTTTTACAAATCATTTATCTGATGTACGAAACATATTTTTGGTGTGAATTCAGTTATAAAGGTCGTCTCGTTTTGTATGATGTTTAAGTTTTTTTGTAGGACATGTTCAGTTAGTCAATTGTTTTTTTTTGATCAGCATTAGATTTTCTAGTATGCATTCAGTTAATTAGTGGAGTTACCTAGTGTGCTGAAAAATTATTCTGATGTGCATTTAAATATATCCCATTCTTATGTGATTTTCCGACACTCTAAGTACTGTACTTCAAAATTGTTTCACCGCTTTAAGCGTAAGGAATTAACAGAAAAAGTGACATACCGATAGACTAAGGCTGGTATAAATAGTCAGTACTCAAGATGCATCTCGGTCTCAAGACACGGATCAGGCTCTGTGATTGGTTGCCTGTCAAAATTTGGACCAATCACAGAGCCGAACCGCGTCTTGAGACCGGGTCGCATCTTAAGTACTGACATTTATACCAGCCTAGTAATCAGACGGACAAAATGATAGCTTTTCTGTGTTAATGTCTGTACTTACCTACTATAATATTAGTAATACAGTATGATTTTTTCATTTAACTCAACACAAAGAACAATTTTAACGGATCAATATCCTCGGAATTGTAAGACTCGGGAAGACTTATAGAAACGGCGAATTTCATTAATGGCGGACTTCCAATTAGACATACCTGCTTGATGCTCGAGATTTCCAGCCGCTCCGTAATCGAGATGGATACGACGTACGACGAATACGGGTGCGCTGTTTTCAGTTTTTGATAATTAAAAGTTTCTTCTGTAAGTGAATCATCAAATCATCTTCTTATAGAAATTAAATATCTATAAAGGCCAGTAGCAAAATATTGATGTAAGAGTCCTTATACTTATGCCATAGAAACAAGACTGTAGGCTTTTGCGTTATATTATCCACTAACCCATAATTGTTAAATCAGGAGTACTTATCATTTTGATATCAATTATTATAAAGGATTGTTAGTAAGTAGTCCGCTGCTTCAAGCTGCCTTGAAAAGAAACGTGGTGTTATGTAGGTACTGGTAAGTACGACATTCTACGTATCTCTCTTTTGTCTGTCTATGCTTTCCCGTGGCATCATAGAAATAATCGGATCAATTAATTTCATTTTATCTCTTTCATTCTGCTTACTGCTTGAAAATTCAAAGATTTCTACATGTTTGTCTTATTGATCTTATTTTAAAAGTTTGATAATGTAAACATTTCTTTTTTTTTTTCATACTAAACTTAAAAGCGTGCACCCTCATCTCTCGCACCACCAACCCTTTTCTCTGAACATCCATGCACGTGTAATTTACGATATTGAAGTGACGTCACAGGCTCACGGAGCCTTATAGCCAGACTAATTTATCCGCTAATACCTGGCATAATGTACGTGAATTAGTACCTGGGTGACTGTGAGGCTGATGTAAGGTATATAATATAAAGTCTAGATGTAATTCGTTGAAATAAGAGGCGAGACTGGCACAAAATTCTCTTGGAAGTATCTTTGGTACACGGTAAATACAGTATGTACCGTTTAGAAACAAAAGTTTTTTCGCAAACAACTTCAAAAAAATATTACAAAATTCGTCTCGGAAGCACCAGCGGCATTCTCACAATTATTAAGACAAATCTTATGTTGCCTGGAGTTAACATCGGATTAAATAAAGCATTAGAATTAAGAATGCTTAAATTCGATTTATTACCTAGGTCTTAGAGCGTGTCAAAGACACATTGTTAGGTATGAATCTATAATGTAAGAAACAGCACATTGCACTCTGGGACTAACGGTGGTGATTAAAACGAAGCAGCGGATCAGGCATACAATTTTGCCGTGTGGTTAAAATGTTACTTCCCTTTCTTCCCTAAATACCTTGCTTTACGTTGCGCCGCTGGTTTTCGTATAGTATCTCTTTTTCATAACTTATACCCATTCCAAAAAATTCACAACGCCGCTAAACTTCATACAAAAACAAACCTCTCTGGCGCACCAAAAAGGCCTTTATAATTTTACCATATTATACGAGCATATTACGGAGGTATTCGATAACCATCGCACAAAGAACCATCCCGATAGTTTACGCGGGGGGCGCACACCGGAATTCAATTTTGTATGCTAATATCGACGCCGCGCGAATACAGCGCCATCTGAATACCGTTAAGTGTAAAATCATGGTGTTATATGGTTATAGTGGCTTTGGGGGTTCGAAGAATGTTAAAATATTTGCCAAAAGAATATGAAAATTCAAATAATCCATACTGATATTATAAAAGCGAAATTGGTCTGTCTGTCTGTTAACCGCTGAATCGATTTAGCTAAAATTTGTTATGAAGATACTTTTACCCCAGGGAATGGATATAGGATACTTTTAATCCCGAAAAAACGTACGGTTCCCGCGCAATAAACGAATTTTGGCGCAACGGAGTTGCGGGCGTCATTTAGTTACTTACATTTCTCTCGAAAGGACAACAATTGTACCAACTACCAAATCACATTACAATTCATGTTATGCTACTGTTTAGCAAGGTTTCCTCAAGTTTTCCTTTTACGCAAAAAGTCGCATCTGGTGAATCTAAAATAACTTTTTACAAACGGCCTCCTTCAATAAGATAGCGAAGTTCGAGATATCAAAGAACGTTAAATCATTCGTTAATCGAATCGAACGTTCGTAATAGCCCCCTCCCCCTTCTCCCCCATCTCTCGTCTGTTTTTGTCACTTCAATTACTGACTCGTCTAATTAAATTATCCGACGAATTACCGACGTGAAGGTTCGATTACGACGAGTTTACCGGGTTTTGTTCTTTTATTCCTTTTGGGAAATAAATACTACAGTTATCCTTTGGTAACTTATTTTCGTGGCATATTTTTTGTGGCAAAATATTACTGTTTGGGTTCAGCCTTTCAGAATTGATCTCCTTATCGGGCTTTATACGGTAAGGATTCCAAATTTCAAAAATTGATTTACTGAAAAATCTTCATCCATGCAATTATAAAAGGAATAAAGATCCTTAAATGTCACATTTTGATTTATGAAAAATGTGTTAAACCCCAAACCCACACTTTTTGCCTCAACATAACAAAACAATAGAAAGTAAACTCTAGGTCTAATACCACAGTAATACTTATTAAAGGTATATTAAGTGTTGTCATGAGAATTCTAATGACATCCTCTCATATTATGTCATAAACTGAACAGGAAACAGTTAACAGTAATAAGCATGTAAATCTGCTTTGAGTGTCTGACTCTCGAGCACCCTTGTAATATGCTGACACAATGCAGAATGCTTACAGTAAGTCAATATCTTGAACTCTGGAATAGGTTACAGAGTTAACCTAACCTTACCTAACAAACCTAACAAACTACTGAGTACTAAATCAACAGTGTTTTGTTATCCGCCTATTTCTGGTCGATATGTCAAATAACTTGAAGAAAATAATCAAACAGTTAATGTTCAATTCTCTACGTAAAGTTTAAGCGACAAGTTTTTCTTTTGTGAAGAAGTTACAAATATACCAAGTCACAAATTTTCGCCTTGATAATTCGTGATAAAATATGAATTTAACTGTATCATAGAATTTCGAACTCGAAAGAACTTTCGCATATATTTTTATTGTCAAAAGTGTGTTGCTATTACAATTAAAATTCTATTTTGTGTAAGAAATCTTAGCGGTCTTAGGCCGTGTTTCCACCTGCAAGACAACTGTCGCGAGAAGTGTCTGACAGTCTGTCTGACAGCAGCTTGCAAGTGTAAACCCCGTAGCAAGTGCTGTCGCGACAGTTTGCCAAGCGCTTCCTGCGAGTAGTTGCGAAAGCATGTCTAAACACGTCTGCATGGACTCGCGACAGATCTCGCTGCTATATCTCGCAGCAAGTTATCGCACGCACGGCTTGTGTTTTTGTTTAAAATAATGATATTATAGTTCCTATTGCGACATTCGTAAGCTCTCGTGTGTAAATACCTCCGCGATAAGTTGCGATAGTATTATCCGCGAGCTTCTCGCAAGACATCAATAAATTGCAGGAATTAGTACGAAATGTAAACAATATTGCAAGAAACTCACGCAAGACTTCCGCGAGTTTACTTGCAGGTGGAAACACGGCCCAGACGAACGGCACTTGTCGACGCGTGACGCCGACTGCCGTTCGTCTGTAAGAAGCCTTAGGTGCAGTTAGTGCTAATGACAGACTACTTTATACCTCTGCACTGTGTCACCCTTCAGCCCCAGTCATTATGCAGCGGCATGAGCATAGTTTTGCTGCGACGTGTCGGAATGCCGTTTGATTGTGAATTCAATTCCGGGTGATGAGTTTTAGTCAAATGTTGCCTCTCGCTCATACATACGGTGTGTGAACGAGATATGCATAACAATTTGAATGCCCAAATATAAATACTTACTAGTGTAATATAAGGACGATTGTTGTACAAAATTTTACCAATCATAATATTTTGACATAAAAAGTAAACTCTATCCTTTACTTGGACTAAAAGTATCTATACCCTTATGAACATCGATTTAGCGACTTAAAGAGTTATTAATCTATCTAGTTCGTCTATCGAAGTGAACAAAAAGATATTAATGATTGGATACATTTCTGTCACTGGTAAAATGGGAACACATCAACATCGATTATGGACAATTACTCGTATATTATTATAAATTGTGCACTTTCATAATTTCTTATTTGCCCATAATGGCCTTTACACGAACACGAATCTTGTATTACCTTACATAAGATCAGATAAGCCTCACCTAACCCAATAAATATGGCGCACTATCGGTTTACAAATGCACCACATAAATATTACGGGTGATGGGTTGCAACTGAAAAATCAAATGTATTTGGGGTGGAATGGAAATTTCCAGACGATTTACGATCCCGCGGTGACGGATGGCCGGTATCCCGGGGACTGCATTATTGATGCACCGGGATTGGGATTGGGTGGTGGGACTGATTACGATGTTTTGCGTGATATTATGATAAACATGGTATACTGTTACGTATATTACATTGTGGTATTGTGTGTGATTATGAAGATATTATAAAACCTACAAATTACCAATTTAAATCCATGATAATTTTTTGGCCCAGCAAAAGTTGTTTTGCTATAGATTGCAAATTATTAAAAAAAAAATAACTACCCCCAAAATTTTTACCAGCACATAAAATTTCATAAAATCGTTTCAACCGTTTCAGCAAGAAATGTTATAGTCATTGTATCATGTAATATTTAACATCGAGGCTTTATATAAAGCACGTAAGCTACACTAAAATTCGATTATCGCGCGGGAACTGTACATTTTTCCGAGACAAAATGAATCCTACGTCATTTCTCAAGACTCAGTATCTCCACATTTTAGCAAATTCTGTTCAGCGGTTTAGGTGTATAGAGGTAACAGACAGACACTTTCGCATTTATAATATAAGTATAGATATTTATGAAACCAAGCGATTAAATAACCACTTAAACCAAAACGATAAAAATAACAATCCAATATAGTAACCGCAGCAAAATGATTTATCCACGAACCGTTTAGAACAACTGGATTTCCGCCGCTTACAAACGGCTCCCTTAACACTATTTGCCGTTTGGGAACACTTTTTACGGATATATTTTATGGAATATGTATATTATAATAATCGCTTATGTGTAAGCTTGTGTACCAAGACTTTTTGCGAGTGTATATTTGATTTTGTTTTAATCTATGCAAAAGAAACCCTGTGTGATCTGTTTGTTGATAAGATTTTACCTTTAAAGTTCAATATCCGTTTAAATTTAAGAATTTTGATGAAAAGTGCGAGAATATTATTATAAGATAATTTAATTAAGTAGCGACCGAATAAACGCGAAATAAGTCTGAGTAAACGAAGTTACAGAGCTAGTTTATTTTCATAACTAGACGTTCCACGCGGCTTCGCCCGCGTAAATTAGGTATTTCACAGACAAATTAGTCCACAAAAAATAGCTTATGATCCTTCACGTGGTCTATTTTCTTATCTGTGCCAAATAACATAAAAATTGCTCCAGTAGTTCGTGAGATAAGCTCTTTTAAATAATTTCCCCCAATTTTTTCACATTTTCCTCTATTTCTTCGCTCCAATTAGTCTTAGCGTGATAAAATATAGCCTTCCTCGGTAAATGGTCTACCTAACACTGAAAGACTTTTTCAAATCGGACCAGTAGTTCCTGAGATTAGCGCGTTCAAACAAACAAAAAACCAAACAAACAAACTCTTCCGCTTTATATTATTAAATAGTAAATAGAAATAGATTTAATGCAATTTTATAGATAGTACCTGTCTTGCACTCGGCTGTAACATCTAACGTTTTGACTACATCAAACAAAAGTTTCCAAAAGTATGATAGTTATTACTTATTTCTATTTACTATCACATTGGTCTAACAATTCCTAATACTTAAATCGTATTTCTACTTTATTTTGCACAATCTGAAACATACAAATATAATACACGTGGAGGAGGAAGTATTTTCAAAACAAATTAGGAGATTTCATCCAGATATTTATGTATGGGCAATAAAATTTTATGGGGAATCTCCGACAAGAGCTTAGTCCAAATTTCTTTCAGCACTCCGCAAATTTTACATTTTAGTAATAAAAACAACTTACGAGAGAGTAGGGATGTGCTGAGTTAAAGGTATCGATGATGTAAATAATATTATTTGATTTGTTATTCTGATAAAGAAGAAATAAGCTCTAAGAATAAGCTGTTTAATCTGCGTCTTATTTGTAGTTTAAACCAAATGAGTATTAGACGATTACTGCTTAATAATTCTATGTACAGCAAAACAATAAAAGAAGTTCCAATATTTGTTTTTGAAAAATGAATTCTTTATTCCTTATAAATGTTTAAAAAATGTGAGAGTAAAAAACTTATATAGGGTATTAGTTACGTCTCAATTAAGTATTTTACAATAAATATTCAATATGATGTGTATCAAAATAGAAAGGAATGAAAATTACTGTAAAATATTTGTTTTTAATGATTACTAGCGACCCGCCCCGGCGTCGCACGGGTATAAAATATATAGCCACTGAAAAAATGATTAAAATCGATAGCCTATGATCCTTCACGTGGTCTACTTCTTATCTGTGCCAAATAACATAAAAATTGCTCCAGTAGTTCGCGAGATAAGCCCATTCAAATAATTTCCTCCGTTTTTTCCACATTCTCCTATTAGTCTTAGTGTGATAGTGTGTGTGATGAAATAATTTTTCAAATCGGACCAGTAGTTCTTGAGATTACCGCGTTCAGGTTAGCCCTTTGAAATAATTTTCCCCGTTTTTTCCACATTTTCCTCTATTTCTTCGCTCCTATTAGTCTTAGCGTTATAAAATATAGCCTATAGCCATCCTCGATAAATGGGCTATCTAACACTGAAAGAATCATTAAAATCCATTGCGTAGTTTTAAAGATTAAAGGGAACATTAAAGGGACATGAGGGAAATAAAAGCGACTTTGTTTTATAATAAGTATAGATGACTTATGAGCAATCATGGTTCATAATATATCATTTTATGCTCTGTATGTTTAACGATCATTCTGTTCACTAGTCGTTCGTTTTAAGGTTATGACTTATGATAAACAATTAAATGAAGGTCCCTAATATAACAATGGGACCTAATAGACATAGAGTGGTTATGCGTTCAAGCGTTCTGCGATCTCATTATGCACTCGAGCGATCAATCATACAGGTGGAATTCTGACTCGGTCAGAACGCCGCCTGTGTGTCTCTATTTAACGATATACAACGCAACGCAAAACTGACCACTTGAACGTTTGACCGCGTGACCGCTCTCTGTCTGATAGGTCCTAATGTCATCACAAAAAACTATCGACAATCGAGTGTCAATATTTCCCATCCCTAGTGCTACGTTGTATAGGTTGCGGTGGATAAACGAGCTATAAAGTTGAGTGCACTTGTGTCAGACACACTGTTTAGCTCGCTCACTTGATTCACTGTCAATTCTATTGTTTTCGATTATTTCCATAATATTGTGTATAAACTTACAGTTGAAGAGGGTGGCTTACTCGATTTATTTTGATCAAACTCTAAGATTTAGATTTGAGTAGTAGAACGAAAGCGGAATTCCTATTAATACCTATCTACCATAAAGTACATATAAGTAAAATAATATAAAAATATGTTTAATAGTGGATAGATAGACAGTCTTTTGTCTCTGTCTTGCAAAATATATAAATATTTTGATTTTGTTATGGCTTTATTTTTAGGCTTAGGATTAATACAATTGCTTTTTTATCCTGATAAAAACAGCATGTCCACTATGTGACGTACTGCATATTGTATTGTGGCAAAAGTTTATTAATATAATTTATAATATAAACAGGCTGAGCGTTTAGTTAAGGTAAGCGCTAATTAGGGTTAATTAGGTCTCGGGTTAAGTAATTACGTCGTTATAGTTTACTGGGAGCTGTTTGCATGAGTTATTCAAAGCCTAGGACTCTGTATAATGCCCAACTTGTAAGGTTAGGTTTCGCATTTTTCTCAGAGATAGGTATACTACCTATACTGTACCCGGCGAAACATGGCGGTAGCGGTCATTGACGCCCTGTCAAAAACTTGTCATTTTCTATATAAACCACAGATTAAGGATATATATATATATATATATATATATATATATATATATATATATATATATATATATATATATATATATATATATATATATATATATATATATATAGATGTAACCTTAGCCCGTCATCGCGTGGCCATTTTGTGCTTATTTTCATACAAGTAGTGTGCGTTTATTTTCTTGAATATTTCTATTTGTCGATCATTTCGAAGCACATTATTATACAGAAAAGAAAGTCATTTAGTTCATGATATCGATAAACTATAGTTCAAGTAATGAGAATCCGTAAACACACGTAAAAAGCTATGCAATTTTTGTAGACAAATTATTAATTGATGTGACATTTTTAGCACTAATGATTTATATAGTACGAATAAGGGATTATTAAACTTATAAATTATCTTTTTAGCTTACAAAAATACCGATTGAAAAGCCCCAAAAAAACGTTGTTCAAAACTTACGTATTTAATGTTAAATCCACGTGTTTGAGGCATTCTTTGGCCATTCTTATGGTTTATTATTTAGCGGAACCACAAAACTCAACAATATCTTACATAAAATGTTCACTAGAAACCTTTATTAACACTTTTATTACATGAAATATGCAGACCGACTCCTTTGTTATGTCCGAGTAAGTAGGACATAACATTACACGCTTTTGACGCTTATACACCGATATAAGGCTCTCTCCTAGTGTATATTATCTCAATGATATAAACCGCGATTGACAATGAAGTAAGTGTCAGATGTTGTCAATCGCGGTTTACTTATATAGAAAATGACAAGTTTTTGACAGGGATGAAATGACCGCTACCGCAATGTTTCGCCGAGTACAGTATACCTAGTACTAGATATTTGTAACTTCGTAGAATCTTTGTGAAAAATTAGAATACCCTAAATCAGAGTATTTTAATCTATTAGGTAAAATAAAGTATACATTAATGCCATCAAAATAAATAATAAATTGCCAAACCATTTTAAAGACCTCAATAACCTAGTCTTCAAAAGAGAAATTACAAAGTGATTAGCAGAAAAAAGTTTTTATAGTATTCAAGAATATATGAATTATAATAATTGTACTTAAATAGCTTTTAGATTTAATTCCTTTTTTAATTTATTAGTGTAATTGACATTTTGACAAAATACCTACTATTTTACTTATTTTTTATGAATTTTACTTATTTTGACTTCTAATGGATATATTAATACTAATTTAATAATTATGGACTTTGTTTTATATTAGATTCTTATTTTGTAATTATTCTATAAATTAATTCATTTTTAATACTTTCTTAATGTTACCTTTGACTTTTGCACGCTACCTGGATGGCAGAATGCTTAGAACAGTATTTTATAATTTGAAGACCTTGTTAAGGTGGATTCCCACGGCCTGTTAGGCGACAGGCCTCGCCAGGCGCTGCCCCGCCTGTGTAGGCCTGTCACGGCCTGTACTGAGCGTTTCCCACGGCAGATGTCGGCCTGTTGACTGACATTCCAACATGAGCAGTGATAATGGAGCGCTTGGCTGCGTGTGCAGCCGCTGTGGTTTTATTCAGTGGTGAATATTTGATAAACGACAAGGGCGTCGCCAGCCGATGGCGCAGGGGGGGCAAGTTGACTTTACCTACTACAATTCATACTTTTCTCATTCTCTATGAATTAGAGTGGAATTGGTGAATTCATTCGAGTTTCGATGTACGGGAATGATTGTTCAAGGCTTGAACTTCAAGCAAATCAACTCAAAGACTTAGGACTTTGATTGCATTATATTTGGCAACTTTTTTAGAATCTCTAGGGGGGGGGGGGGGGGGCAGCTGCCCCTCCCTGCCCCCCCCCCCCCCCCCCCCTTGGCGACGCCCTTGATAAACGATCAACGATTACAACCGACGCAGACGCGCCCGTACAGGCCGAAACGGCTGAAGCATTTTTTATGTTATTTGGCACAGATATAAAGTATACCACGAAGAAGGACATAGGCTATTTTGTTTTTTGGGAAAATGTACGATTTCCGTGAAATACATAATTAACAGGGCGGAGCGGAACTTCTTGTACTACAACATACGAGGGCTGTTCTCAGCCAAACATACTTCTGCGTGACTTACCAAATCTAAACTTTTCGAGTCGCGAAGAGCAACAGTACGCTTGCAAGTCACTCAGAAGTATGTCAGACCGAGAACATTTCAATTTTTTCAAACAACCCTAGTATGTAGTACTAGATGTTAAGCGTGGCTCCGCCCGCGTTAATTATAAATTTCACGGAAACCGTAAATTTTCCTGAAAAACAAAATAGCCTATGTCCATCCACGTGGCCTATTCTATATATGTGCCAAATAACATAAAAATTGCTTCAGCCGTTTGTGAGATAAGCTCCTTCAAATAATTTTCCCCGTTTTTCCCCATTTTCCTCTGTTTCTTTGCTCCTATTGGTGGCAACGTGATGTTATATAGCTCAAGTCTTCCTCGATAAATAAGACTATCCAACAAAAAACGAATTCTTCAATTCAAAGCTGTAGTTCCACAAATTCTTTAGCTTTAAGCTGCGTATCGACTATGCGCTCCAAGAGATCGAACATTGGCGCGCGCTCCAGCCGCGCGTAATGGATACCACTTTGGAACGCGCGCCAATGTGTTCGTTGGAGCGCGCGAACACGGAGCGGTGCGTTCCGTCGGGTGTCGGTTTTTTACCGCGCGTCAGTCGTGGCGCGCGCGCCAATTGAGACGGACACGTTGCATCTTTTTATATTTATTGCGCTCCCAGCTCCCAATATGGACTGCAAGCTTGTATATTAGTCTCCAGTGGCAAGAAATAAGTTATTGTCAGCCTTTCAGTCACTGTGATAGCTTCGCAAAACTCGCGCGAAACGCTTCTCAAGTAAAAAATCTTCTGTCGACATTTTTTTCATTGTGTCTTCTACCACTTCGAACTGCATAATATCTCTAATAAGCGACACTCCATACTGCATTCTTTTTCGGTACAGCTCTTTTATCCACCAACGCACTTTTCGTTTCTCCTTTTTCTTTTTTATAATACTGTGAATAAAATTATTCACAGATCACAGTATTATAAAAAAGAAATTTTACGAAAGCTGCTGCTGCCCGTACCCTGCTGGCTTCCATGATGAACGGTCAAACACTGGAACGATTGCCGCGCGCGCCAGGCGCGCTTAGTTGATATACTTCAAATGTTTGGAACGCGTTCTGCGAAACGCACTCTCGGCGCGGTCATTCATGGCGCGCGCGCCAGGAGCGCGAAGTCGATACGCAGCTTTATAATTTAATCATAGATATGATTTTCCCAAACTTTAAGCCCGCCATTTGTAAGGAATGGTAAGGGGGCGTCCACAAATTACGTGAGGTGTTTAGGGGGGGAGGGGGTCGAGTCAAATCTCATCTAATCTCACGTTGGGGAGAGGGCGGGGTCTCGTCAAATCTCACGTAATTTTTTTCTCAACAAAATAATACTATTTTGGTCCATTTTATTCAGATTGTACGTATGCTGATTTAATCGTAAGCGTAATCGTTATACTTACAATTAAGATCATTAACAAATTCGTTCGAAAGAAAATCTACGGACTGTCAAACCAAACGTTTACGTAAGAAACCCACATTTTAAAAAATCTCACGTGAGATTTGTGGGGGGGGAGGGTTGAATAAAATCTCACGAAATCTCACCAGAGGGGGAGGGGGGTCAAAAAATTCAAAAAACACATCACGTAATTTGTGGACGCCCCCTAAGTCGTATGAAAAAAAACGTCTAAATATTTTTTGTAGATAATTCTATGTTCTACACTCTTGCCCTAATTATTTTTGTGATAAAATGTATAGTTTGGAAAAAAACAGGAAAAACCTTATTTTCATACCTTTGACCTTGAATAAAAAATTTTGCACAAGGAGGATCGCCGGGGACTTTTGAGGTTTTATTTGTAATGGTGTATTTAACGTCTCTACCAATTTTCAGCTCTATGCGAGTTATTCCGAGGTCGAATGTTTAATTTTCCTGGGGTAATAATATTATACTCATGCTGAAAAAAGGCATATAGACATTAGATAAGGAAAAATTAAATTACCATCGCATTTTATATTTTTGTATTTTTCTATTTTACATCAAAGTCATCGTTATCAATTTAATGCGGACTTAAGTGTCATTTTGACAAATTCTAGTCACTTACAAACAGATAAGCAACAACTGGGGTGCTCGCAGCGCCCCTTGCGGTGAACCCCTAAGCAGATTCATGCACTCAATCCAAAAACAATATCGCTAAAGTATTCATGACAAATCGTTGTCTAACGAAGAGAAATAAGTTGGTAAACATTGGTTGTCTTTAGCGCGGGGAACGATGTGGCGTGGTCCCAGTTGTAGCGGATACAAGTTATGTTTTTGGGTGCATAAGAATTTGAACACAATAATTAAAACATGTGTTTCTATGTAAAAATGTAGGCTAAATGCCACTCAATTATGTTGAATTATGAAGGTGAAAGTTTGGGAGTGTATTCTTCACGCGGTAGCTACTGAATGAAATTTGATAGTTCCATTTCAGTAACACATTTTCGACCTTGTCTCTAAATGGAATACCGAAATATTTTCCCTTATGATACTGTAATCAAGTATGAATAAAATATTCTGACTCAGCTATACCATAAAATATGTCGCAATTATTGCTTATAACTTGGTGGTTAATATCATAAAAACTTATCTATGTCTGTATACTCAGAAGTCCTTACATTTATCTTATGAGAACGCCTTTACGAATAATTTTATTACATTCACGCATAGTTTTGTCGCTCGCTGATCAGCTAATCGCACGCGTCCGCTCGCACTGGCGGCACCGGACGTGACGGAGGGTGCGTAACTAAGTAACGTCAGATTGATGGCAGATGCAATTTGCGAGTCCGTAGCCGTGGAGGTGCGTCTGTGGCGCCATTATGAGACAATCGATTCAATTGCTTATGAAAATTGACACGGAGAATTGCGTAGAGAAGTGGTTAGGGTGGTTAGGAGGTAACTGTAGCGTATTATGTAAAAGTGTAAGTTTATGGTATGCAAAAATGTTTTTATATAAAGTGTTTTTACTTAAATTTTATCATAATATCATGTCTTTCTCCTACCTACTAATGATCGAAGTAATCAAAAGTTAAAAACAAACGACTACGCTAATTTAGACTTAGTTACTCGAGTCATCGGAAACTCACTTTGATGGAACAAACGTACATACATACTTCTTAGGTCAATTCAGACTGCAGCGCGACGCCTAAATGCATCTCATTTGTACTGAATTGACAGCTTTCGTGAGCGTGGGACGTCCTGAAAAACTGTCAAACCCATACAAATTTAGAAATGCATCTACGCGTCGCGTTGCGGTCTGAATTGACCCATAGACTGCAATATATTGCCATCATTTCCATGTTCGGCAATAACAAACATACTGAAATACACTGGTTAGAGAAATACAAGCCTAGGGCCCCCGCGCATTAGGCGACCAGGGTGCGCGGCCACGTCGCTGCGGCCACCCCGCGCTCTTTGCGGCCACGTCTGCGACCACACTCGTATCACGAAATTCGTCGCTTGCCTCTCTAACTGAGGTATCTGACATTTTTTTTCGAAACTGAGTTATCTACACCATCTTAACCAATTTTGCAAGACGAATCGATCTGTCTAATCTACGTATCTGTATGTTTTACCAGTTCTGAGATATCACAAAGGCTGGGGCAGGCGTATCTACACTTTCTTGAATTATAGAGCTCACTAAAAGACTTATGTCACTTACGACGTTTAGTAAGATTTTGTTTGCAATACTTGCAAGATCTATTGGCGGCGTAAGTGACATACTAGTCCATTGAAATGTTACAATTTTAGGACCGAATATTGCATTTATTAGAGGACGCATTTTTATTTTTGGAATTTTATGTTGGGGGGTCAATAGAAGCTTAACCTCAAGTTTGTGGGGTCGCCACTCTTGTCCCCCGGCCGCCATCTTGAAAAAAGGGATGACAACACTATTTTCGTGATATCTCGGAAACTATAAGTCTTACAAAAAAAATTTAAAAACATAATTTGTTGCAAACTATTTTGCCTACAAATATGTTCATATAATTTTTACCCTAAATTAAAGAATTTTAAAATTATAAGCAAAAAAGTTATATTTTTTTTAAGGTTTATTATTGCTCTATATCTTTTTTATACATTTTACACTAAAATTACCTAAGACCAACCTTGTAGATGATCTTTTGAGAAAAAGATCCCCCAATCCCCCCCGATCACATGAAATTAATTTTCTGCAGATGCAAAGCAAACTATGAAAGCATGTGTGGCTGCAGAAAAGCAGGCATAAGATGTTCTACAGTATGCCTACTATTCTGTAAAGCATTTCAGGCCTGCTTTTCTGCAGCCACACACGGTTCCGCAGTTTCCTTTGTATCTGCAGAAAATTAATTTCATGGGATCGGGGTATCTCTTTCTCAAAAGATCATCTACAAGGTTGGTCTAAGGTATTTTTTTTTTGTAAAATGTATTAAACAAAGTTAAGGAGTATGATATGATAATAAACCTTTTCAAAAAATTTCTCACTGTTTTGCTCATAACTTTTAAAATTTTTAATTTAGGGTAAAAAGTTATATGAACATATTTGCAGGCAAAATAATTTGCAACAAATTTTGTCCTTATAAATTTTTTGTAAGACGTATAGTTTCCAAGATATCACGAAAATTGTGTTGTCACCCCTTTTTACAAGATGGCGGCCGGGCCGGGAGACAAGGGTGGCGACCCCACAAACTTGAGGTTAAGCTTCTATTGACCCCCCCAACATATTCCAAAAATAAAATTGCGTCCTCTAATAAATGCAAAGCAAATGTAACATTTCAATGGACTATACGTAAGATGTATGATATGCTTTTGGCTACTTTAGAGAACGATGCAATAAAACCCTGTTTTGCAACCTACCGCAGAGTGTTTAAGGCTAAAAATCTGAGTTTTCATCATCCCAAAAAGGATCAATGCAGTTTATGCATGGCGTATCGTACCGGTAATTCCGAATAAGGTTAAGTACGTAACTAAGATGTGATCTCAAAGATAGTGTTTTATGAAACTGTTAGTTATCTAATTAAACAGATGTTGATTATGTTTGAATTTTAAACAATGACGTTATAGAAAAAAAACTGTTATTTAAGCTTAAGTTACAAACTCTTGTTAAAAAAAACACAAAAATTTAAAATTTTTGTTACAATTTGTTACTTTTTTAAACTATCAGTATACCTAATGGTTACGTGTTTGTAATTTGTAACTTGTAATTTGATTATAACTGATTATTTCTACACCCTGAATTTTATTACATGATTTATAGTACCAATTGCCTGACGTAAGTTACAACAAATACCATCCAAATCGAAAACAAAGTTCTCTCAAAGAGACGTATCTGCTTTGAAAATGTATTATTTAAATAATAATAATAATATTTAAATAAAATTTATACCCACGCGAAGTACTCTATAAGATCAATGTACAGGCAGATTTTTATTTTGTTCACGTTGATAAACGTTGAGCTGCCTCCGATTTTAGGTAACCATTAACCGAATAAAGCTTGCCCTGAACATTTTGCTCAATGTCAGTTACGTCAGTTAGAGAGGCAAGCGACGAGTATGAGTAGTGATTTGATGAACTTTGAATATTATTTTGTTATAAAAATAAAAGGCTACTCGTATATAGCAAAGTTGTTCAGTAAACAGGTAAACTAGGTACTAAAACCATAAACCAACCATAATTGCCTTTTTAAATTTTTATCTGAATAATCATCCGATGATTGGTCCCTTAACGCTATTCTGTTTTGAATTTCTAAAATCAAACGTTTAGTATAAAACGCCATTCTGTACCCAAAAAACATGTGGCCGTGGCGACCAGTGCGCGCACATTGAGTAATTTCATACAAGTTGGCCGCGGCGGCCAAGTGGCCGCGTGTGTGTCGCGATGTTTTTCGTTGGTCGCGCGGTCAGAGCGTGGCCGCTGGCCGCTGGTCACGTAATGCGCGCACCTACATATATATCATAGAAGAATTAGTTGGCCGCAGCGACCTGGCCGCGCGACCTGGCCGCCTAATGTGCGGGGGCACGAGATTTGTTTGGCTTCAGAGTTCCCTCTTGTAGCTTAACTGTTCATAGTTCATACTACGTAACCAATACATCACTACTTTACTTCCAATAAAAATCCCCAGTTATTATAGTTAAACTCCCTCAGCTGAGTCACGCGGGCAATTCCTCACTGTTAGACAAATCGCCGATACACCGACTTGTGGGATGACGCCCAGGGGACGGACTGGCCCCTGCCCGGTGCATGCAGACGCAAGTGATAGGCGGGAGCGGATTTTGTATTTAATGGAATAGATGTTTATTTTTAACGAATGGTGGAGCATAATATGGCATCTAAAAAAGCACAGTTCAGTAGCAGTTAACATAATATAATTATTATATGGTACATTATAAATAGATCTTCAATTTTGAACTAGACCGCTCGATTCAGCCCATCTCTACTCAAGCATTGTTATTTTTTACTTAATATTTACAATTTTAAAATAATGTTTACTTTCCGCTTTCATCATTACGCATATCGCAGGACCAAGTAACTTAAAGTTTTCGTATTTCCTTTGGGCGTAACTTTTGGTGCAAGATAAATTAATAATCTCAGCTAGCGTGATTGGCGGATTTATATTATAATTTTGATATTTAATACAAAAGGTCAGGCAATTTTGTAGTTATTCCATTAATTTAATGTTTTATTGCTTAGCAAATAATTAAACACAGCCTTAGAGTATCATTTTAATATCTAAATATTATTTCATTGCAATCAAAATGTCACAAATCTTGCATTCGCTACCACCTATACCTTGTACCACACACTAAAGACAACTGCAAACAACGGAAAACGACTGTGACGCTGACTGATATATCTTGCACCTAATAAACTAATGCGCTGCGCCCCTTTCGATAAGGCTCCCCACAATATATTGTTGGAATAATTGATTTTTTTTCATCCCACAGAGATACAAAGCAATCTTTAGGGGATAGGTAATACGTATGATGTGGTTTTAAAGGAAATCTGTTATTTTGTTCCTGGATCGGAACAAACGAAGGATGTATTTCCTATTGAAATCTAACAAAAATGGTTGTTTTTTTTCTATAAGGGAAAACCTTTAAAATGTTATGGTCATGATGTATAGCACTTTTGGATATTATTTAACTACATGCATAATGCATTATATAATGAATGCGAAAATATGTCTGATTTATCTGCCTGCCGTTAACTTAAATCGCTTAAATCGCTTAACCGATTAAAATATGAAATTTGGTATAGAGATACTATGACCCAGGAAAGTATGTAATACTAGATGTTGCCCGCCGAACTCCGTTGCGCCAAAACTCGTTTATCGCGCGGGAACCGTACATTTTCCTGGGACAAAAAGTATCCCATGTCCTTTCCCGGGATTCAAAGTGTATCCACACCAAATTTCAACAAAATCGGTTCAGCGGTTTGGGCGTGAAGAGGTAACAGACAGACAGACAGAGAAACAAACTTTCGCATTTATAATATTAGTATGGATTGAACTTTTTATCACGAAAAAGTGTACGGTTCCCGCCCGTTATTGAGTTTTAAGCGCAAGTTGCAGGAAGCATTCCTTGGTCTATTTTTACATTGTAATTACTTAAGTAAGCAGCAAAACCTTAAAAGCTTTACTCAATTTGTACTCGCACGTCCCTTAATTCAATATAACCGAATCGTGCCGATGAATACACACATTAAGCAGCTGCTTGACGCACAAAGGGCTTTAATCCCGTCACTAGACACCATTCACCTCAAAAAGGGCGCATCAGCGAGCGAAGGCTGTATAAAACGCGCACATTATAACGAGCCGCACGAAAACATTATGCTTTATACGTTTTATATAATATTAGGCATCGCAAACTCTGCCCTTTATAAATGTTGTGAGAACTATCGTAAACTCTGCCAGGACGAAACGGTTCGTAGCGCATATCTCCTAATCGCCAGTATTTTTTATTTGACCACAGAAATAATAAAAGGATGGGTAATGTACCATCGAGGAAATTTATTCTTAAGCATTTAACAGACCTACGTCAGTTGGTCGGCTTATGTCAATTCAATGTTGCTGTGATCGGTCGTCTGGGTTTGACTTAACGCGACCAAATTACTTAGGTCCGTCATCTGCCTAGGAATCAACTTTTCTGACAGTACCTTGCAATTTATGATATCACTTAAATCAAGTAGGTACTGATCACATTTTTATGACAACAGTAATAAAAGGTACTCAACCGGCAACCCGCTGAAGTAAGCCAAGTTATAATATTCGGTTCTTCCCAGTGTGCTAAATACACATAATAAAAGTATAGAGTTGCGACCCACTGCGGTTCAACATAATGTGAGCATAACTTAAAAGCTATATAAAAGTTGTATAGCCTTATAAACCTCGTATAAAGGACATGTAGAAGACTTCAGCGATATAAAAGTTGAATATAGAATACTTGCAAGCTAAAACCTGATAGAAAATTGGATTCTCATGGAGTGAATGTGCCTTGTAGAGCCTTTATTAAATTTTCAAGTCATTTTAAAATTCGAATTTCCGCACACGGCGCTCCCCGGTGCATGCACTTCCGTTAAGGTCTATTTACATAAGTGTGCTTAGTTTTAGTGTGATTATGCACGGCTTACTCGATTTTAGTAGTCTTTATGTTTTTACTACCGGCAACATTGTCCTAGTAAAAAGCGATAAGTTGAGTTTGTAAGGTATTTTTATGTGATAAGTTATAGTTAATTTCCTATAAATTAATTTAAAATGTTTATAATACCCTTATTATAATACTAATGTAATCGTATTACAACCAAAAAATATTTTTTCGTTTTGTCCTTTTATTTCCTTTAATTTAGCATATTGCAGTAATTATATTTAAAGTATATATAATAAAATCCTATGCGATAGATCTCTGCGCTAGACAGGAGTTAAAGAAACTTAACTCTTTACTTTACAAAGCCATTGAAAGAAGCGAATAAATCTCCCAGTCCTATACCTGCCTGAGTCTACGAAGTAATTAATAATGAAACTTTGTCCCTACGAATAATTCGTCAGGCGGGCGACATATTGCAAGGTAGTAAAATCTTAAGCCGAGTTTAACTCTATTCCTGGGGTACGATCGGCCCCTGGAGGCACTTTGAGTCCGCAATTTCGTTTTAACGATTTATTAATGGGTTAATTTCTATATGTCACTACATAACGGGATCGTTTGAATATAAATTTCAACTTCGTTCGTTAAATTTTATGGGGTTAAGTGTATTAGCACTGCATTGTAAAGGTTAACCCTTTGACACCGCTGAAATATTGCCTCGGAAAATAGTGTCAGAACATAAAGTAAAATGTAGTTTGTAGGTACTGATTTAGATTATTATCTATATACATATTATAAAACAAAGTCGCTTTTTTCCCTCATGTCCCTTTGTTCCCTTGAATCTTTAAAACTACCCAACGGATTTTGATGATTCTTTCAGTGTTAGATAGTCAATTTATCGAGAAAGGCTATAGGCCATATTTTATCACGCTCAGACTAATAGGAGCGAAGAAATAGAGGAAAATGTGGAAAAAAACGGGGAAAATTATTTGAAAGGGCTAACTTGAACGCTTTCCACATTCTCCTATTAGTCTTAGCGTGATAAAATATAGCCTTTCTCGATAAATGGGCTATCTAACACTGAAAGAATCATCAAAATCCGTTACGTAGTTTTAAAGATTAAAGGGAACAATGGGACATGAGGGATAAAAACGACTTTGTTTTATAATATTAAAATAATAATATTACCGGTCCGGTACCGGTCTACTATATCTATACTAATATTATAATTGGGAAGAGTTTGTTTGTTTGTTTGAACGCGCTAATCTCAGGAACTACTGGTCCGATTTGAAAAATTCTTTTACTGTTGGATAGCCCATTTATCGAGGAAGGCTATAGGCTATATTTTATCACGCTAAGACTAATAGGAGCGAAGAAATAGAGGAAAATGTGGGAAAAAACGGGGGGAAATTATTTGAAAAGACTTATTTGAACGCGCTAATCTCAGAAACTACTGGTCCGATTTGAAAAATTATTTCAGTGTTAGATAGCCCATTTATTGTGGAAGGCTATAGGCTATATTTTATCACGCTGAGACTAATAAGAGAACGTGGAAAAAACGGGGGAAATTATTGGAAAGGGCTTATCTCGCGAGATAACATAAAAATTGCTCCAGTAGTTCGCGAACTACTGGAGCAATTTTTATGTTACTTGGCACAGATAAGAAGTAGACCACGTGAAGGATCATAGGCTATCGATTTTAATCATTTTTTCAGTGGCTATATATTTTATACCCGTGCGACGCCGGGGCGGGTCGCTAGTATATTATACGTAAGGATATATAATTTTGTATGTTACAGAGTTCAAAAGCCTTAACATATAATATTTCAGAATTAGATTCTAAAAATAGTTTCCGAAAACATTTACGGCTCCGTGCCAAATTTCTTTTCGTTTTTAGCGCCAAATAGTCAACTAGACGTATAGTTGAAAAACGAAGCATTAAAAACATGTTATTCCCCGGGTCTTTGCGCGTTGTATAATGGTTTTCTTTGTTCACTTGTGGGCGAGTTGCCAGCGCGAGATACCCATAAATTGTGGGAAATTTAAATATGACTTATCTCGCCTAAATAGAAAGTTTTTGGTTAAAGCGTGACAGAAATTTGTCGCGGATGTCTGCATAAGTAGAATTTATTCTAATTATACCACCAGTATTTTGCTGCCTGTACAGAGCTATCTTATATTAGAAAAATGACAGGGTAAACTATTGTTGATACATAAAAACATTATTATTTTTTAACAAAAAATTAAAACCGACTTCCAAGGTAAAAACAAAAGTAATACTTATTCTTTATCTAAAAAGAATCAAATAATTCTTATTCCTTATTATAGTGGCGTCTTCAGACTTCGCCTAAACCTCAACTATTTCTGTACTCAATCTTCATGCTTTTGAAGTCGGTACCAGCCCGGAAAAGTTCTGAGATCCTTGACATAGCAAATTTACGCTAAGGTAAGCTGGTACCGACTTCAAAAGCATGAAGATTGAGTACAGAAAATATAGTTGAGGCTTAGGCGAAGTCTGAAGACGCCACTATAATAAGGAATAAGAATTATTTGATTCTTTTTAGATTATGAATAAGTATTACTTTTGTTTTTACTTTGGAAGTCGGTTTTAATTTTTTGTTAAAAAATAATAATTTTACCCTTTTTAGTTACATAATAATTATGAGACGACAAGGCTATATTATTATAGCTTGTTGTCAGTTGTACAATGTACATATTACTAGCGGTCGCCCGCGGCTCCGCCCGCGTGGACATGCCATACGGCTGCAGAAAGCCTACACAGGAAAGACTCGGTCAGCAAAATGATTCCCAGGTCAATTCACAGACTCCGACACTGACATCGACGACGCGGACGCAGTCATTATCCGAAGGGTGCACAGTGCACACTGCACAGATTGTCTTCCTTCCCGCACGCGCATCCCCGCTTGGTGACGCCCACTATCTTAATATTTTAATTTCGCCATAATTTCAAAACCAAACGTCCAATTTTAATAATTCAAAGACCAAATTTTATCTACATAAGCTGTACTTAGTGATGAAATAATTTATTTTGATAAGGATTAATAGCATGAGTAAAATAAACGCGTTTAAATGTAGTCCAAAAAAATTCAAGATTTTTAAATAAAAAAATGGTTATTTTGCCCCACTCGACATAAATAAGTACAGTGTGTCGCGGACTTTTTTGTAGATATTTATAAGATCTATAATTACTTAGAACATTTATGATTCTATCTTTTATAGTTTCGGCAGCGTACGCAAAATAAGTAACTTTTCTGGTTGATTTTTTCACCTGGCGTCCGAAAAAGCCAAATATCTTACGAAACCCTATTTTTTCCAAAATAATATTTAGTCTATGTTCAGCAGAAATAATGTAGCTTTTGCTTGGAGTAGTTTAAATAAAGCCAAAATCCTCAAACTTGTATCTATTAGGATTCAAAAGTTCTGTTGGGTACCTTCAGAACCAGGGTACATCTTGGTGCAAAATTATATTTTTTGGTAGTATATGCCTGAAATACTTTAAAAAAAATCAAAATCACCATATGTTCCCATATAAATTTCAAGGAGTCCCCTCGATTCCTCATGGATCTCATCATCAGATCACCACTTTTGTGAACATGGTACCAACCTCAGATTCAACCCTGTACAACAACAAAAGAATCATGAAAATCGGTCCATAAACGGCGAAGTTATGGTTGAACATACAAAAAAAAATATATATAAACAGACGAACATATAAGCTCCTCCTTTTTGGAAGTCGGTTAAAAATGGTAACATCCTGACCATTGTCTAATGTTTTTAAGCAATTAATAGTGCCTTGTGTTTGTCGGTCTTTACTTACTGTTCTTAACAGTTATTTGTTGTTCGTAAATGATTCATTAATGTTTCCTTTTGTCAATAATGTTGCAAAAACTACGCAGTTGACAAGTTTTTACCCTGGCAACCCCACAGAACTAACAACGCAGATTCCCATGGACAAACATCGTCTTATTGAAAGCAAACAATATTAGAGCGCCCCCGGACATATTGTGAGGATATTTTTTACGCGCTGATATATTTCTGCACATGATGTTGATACGATTTGTTTGAAAACATGGTAGCAAACAATTAATATATACATACAAAAAAACTTTGAATCCCAGAACAGTGCAGATATTATAAATATGTACAGTATACATAAATTGTAAACCTTACAATAAAAATTAAAAACCGTACTGCCTACGAAATCTACAGATGTCTACGAAAACCGTACAGGTGTCTACGAAAACCGTAGAGGTGTGAGGTGTCTACGAAAACCGTACACTTGTCTAAGAAAAGTATATGGGGGTCTACGAAAACCATACAGGTTTTAACGAAACCGTACACCTACCTGCCTACGAAAACCGTACAGGACACAGGTGTCTACAAAAACTGTTCACCTGTATATGCAAGACGTACGCGAGTATCTACGAGTAGGAAATCAGTACACCTGCCTACGAAAATCTTACAGGTCTAAGGGTTGATTCAGACCGCAACGCGACGCGTAAATGCATTTGTAAATTTATATGGATTTGACAGATTCGCAAGACGTCTCACGCAATTGAAATCTGTCAAATCCATACAAATTACTGCCGCGCCGCGCCTCGCCTCGCCTCGTCGCGTTGCGGTCTGAATTGACCCTTACGCTACAAAAGGCATATTGACATTTAATGAAAATACCAGTAACTTACAAGACGAAACTATATCGAAGCTATATTATTTAGCAGAATCGACCTCCTAAAGAGTAGTCAAACAAGTTAAGTGAAGTATGAGAGGCTCCCCGGAGGCTGCCGTTGTTTTAATATTAAAACCACTTATTTATTCAGCCTGAACGTGATTTTCATAAGAAAATACGTGGATCTGCCAAGCGTGAGTTGGGTTCTATAGTTCTTTAACGTTTAACGTTGGTATAATGTGATTTATTTGTTTTAATACAAAATTTCAAATATCTCACATGAAATATTGAAACAAAGAAAGTAAAAAATACCAAGAACGGATTGCATTGTTGAAGCAAATAGTTTATTAATTATGATGTAGATATCTGTTAGGCATTCTTCAAATTGTTCCACCACCTTGCAAGTTTTTATCTACAGATGTAGATAAAAACTCTTAACACGATCAGAATTATTAAATGTAAATCAACTATACTATTTATCATTCATTTCAAATTCAAAGAGTCAAATATTCATTTTACATTTACTAGTACTGTACATTCCATTTCGAAGCGGAATTGGAGTTATTGCAATTCGTAGCAACTATAACATTGAATACACTTCAACTCTAAAATTCTGAAAGTCACCATCGAAATACAAAAGCTCTGAGTATGTGGGCAGTTACAGTTAGCCATTATGTTAGGGGTTTGCCGGGGGATATATGGGATGGGGGATGGGGGTTGGGGTTTTTGTGAATAGGCCTGCAAGTAACGACTTCTGAGTTTAACGTCCACATAAGATCGGTCTCATATTTCCAATTTTTAAAGCTACATTTTAATGGCTTTCCCGTTATAACAAGCAAGCCGGTTAAACCACCAGACTTATGCAATCATATTTAAAAATGTATTTTATTTTATAACTATAGCTTTATACTGAGTTATGTAATATGGGAAAAATTTATAAAGATTTTAATTCAGTGGCTTACTTTATTACACTGCTAACAATGATAAGTAAATTATAATTTTAAACTTGAAAATAAAATAAAACTGTAGCACCTCGACGTCGCCGTAGCACATGCTACGAATTCGTAGCGGTTGCTACATACACTAAGTGCGATCGCTCATTGGAGACACGACTGTAGTTAGACAATAATTTTGTTTCACATAGACAAGTCAGTCTTACGATTAAAGAGAAACAGTTGTGTCTATCACGTGGCGCACACCAAGTCGAAACTGTATTGACTACGATGACGCAACGCATACAATAGGCATGATGACTGTTTTTTTTTTCTTATTTGTAATTGAAAGACCCTTAAAAATAGAAACATCGCTGAAAGAATGACTCTGATAGCTTAAAAAATCACCAAGATATGACAATTCAAACATCTCATAAAATAGACCTACCCGAAACGCTCCATACAAAGTGCTACGAAAGTATGACGTCACTCTTTCGTAGTTTGTACGCATCGGGAGAGAACTTTGTTCGATAGGTATATTAAATATTGCGTTGATTAAAGTGGTTTCATCAAAAGTTGCCTTTATTTGCATAAACTATCGAATGGTATACAAATATTAAGAAATTAAATTGAAAAAAAAATCGACTTGAATATCCAACTTTGAAGGCGCATAACAAAGAAAATAAAAATGCTATCAAGACGAAATTTTGGGAACACTTATTTTTTACCGTGATTTCTTTATTTTATTAACAAAATTCGATAATCTTTGACCTTGTCATCATCCCTATTGTATATAATCAGTAGCGAACGCTCGGACAGAGTAGACAGAATTATAGAGTATGCCGGAAGATAGAACTGATGTTGAAATTTTTAAATTTGACGTATTATGACGAAAATCGCTAGGGTTGTTAACTTGTCACTACGAACTTAAAACTATGACATATTACAGGCATTAGGGTTTCCTATTACTATATTTCTCTGGGATGTTAAACATGTTAAACACGTTAAAAACGGGTTGTGAAACACGTCAATTTGAAATAATTTATGTTTACAACTTAGGTATTACAACTAACAAGTTGTATATTAATAAAATGAAAACCGACTTCAAAACTACTGAACCAATTTTGATGAAACTTACCTAAATTGAACAATATCTATCACAACAAAGTCAACAAACCAAAAAAAAATGAATTACTTAAATCGGACTTGTAGCTCGGAAGATACGCGAACTCAAACATAAAAACATATATGATACACTTTTAAAAGTTCGTACTTTTGTGCAGATGCTGATGAAATATACTCATAATATACGAAAACTAGGCAGTTCTAGAAATATTATACATACCTACGTAAGGCTCAAATTGAAATCTTTTTTTTTTTAAGTTGGTTAAAAAGCACAAAAAATGTTGTATTACGTTACTGAAAAATATATTTTGCATCTATTGCGAGCAGTTCTGAAAGATTTTATAGATATAGATAGAAAAGTTCTTATTCGGATAAAAATAACTTCAAGAATAAACGGGAAAGACTCGATGGGAAAGATCAATGTTTATGTTTTGGCACATGTGATTAAAATTGTCAGAATCTAATTTTGAAATCTATAAGTATTTAAAAATAAATTATATCAGCCAGCACGAGGCACATTCCATTCATAATCTTAGTGAAACCCGACGAATTTGACATAATATATTGAAACCTGTCCGTCTCTTTGCAGTCGAACTACTGGTAGTTATGTCTATTGTGGCTAGACAATTTTGTCGTAGATGTGCGCGCTCGCATACACTTCAAAGGGAAGCCGACAGTCGTTAGTCAGACTTGTCGCAGGGCAGTCTTGTACGCATTAGACAACTTTGTCTATGAGACGTTTTGTTTCAAGTGTGCGCATCTAGTACATTTTATTATGCGATAGTCTGTCTTAAAACAGTCGTGTCTCTGGTGTGCGGTCGCCCAAATTTGGTTTATATTTTCTGCGTAAATAAAAATGAATCCATATTCGCGTGGTCTCTTTAAATAAAAATGAATCCATATTCGCGTGGTCACGACATCACGTCTGAACGGCTGGACCGATTTCGCTGAAATTTGGCATAGAGATATTTTGAGTCCCGAAGACCAAAGTTGTCCCGGAAAAATGTGCGGTTACCGCACAATATACTTTTATGATTTGCGCTTAAAATATTCAATAGATTTTGATGAATTATGGTATGGAGATACTTTGAGTCTCGGGAAAGGACAATGGATACTTTTTGTCCCGGGAAATGTACGGTTCCCGCACAATAAACTTTTATGATTTTCGCGTAAACTATTCAATCGATTTTGATGAATTTTGGTACGGAGATACTTTGGGTCTCAGGAAATGACAATGGATACTTTTTTGTCCCGGAAAATGTATGGTTCCCGCACAATAAACTTTTATGATTTTCGCCTAAACTATTCAATCGATGTTGATGAATTTGGGTACGGAGAAACTTTGAGTCTCGGGAAAGGACAATGGATACTTTTTGTCCCGGGAAATGTACGGTTCCCGCACAATAAACTTTTATGATTTTCGCGTAAACTATTCAATCGATTTTGATGAATTTTGGTATGGAGATACTTTGAGTCTCAGGAAAGGACAATGGATACTTTTTTGTCCCGGAAAATGTATGGTTCCCGCACAATAAACTTTTCTGATTTTCGCCTAAACTATTCAATCGATTTTAATGAATTTTGGTATGGACATACTTTGAGTCTCGGGAAAGGACAAGGGATACTTTTTGTCCGGGAAAATGTACGGTTCCCGCACAATAAACTTTTATGATTTTCGCCTAAACTATTCAATCTATTTTGATGAAATTTGGTATGAAGATACTTTCAGTCTCGGGAAAGGACAAGGGATACTTTTTGTCCCGGAAAATGTGCGGTTCCTGCACAATAAACTTTTATGATTTTCGCTTATACTATTTAATCTATTTTGATGAAATTTGGCATGGAGATACTAATTTTAATCTATTGTTTACTTAATTGTACCAATTCGAATTAAATAATCATCGTTAAGACAGGACAACGTCTGTTGGGTCAGCTAGTATTAATATAAATGCGAAAGTGTGTCTGTCTGTCTGTTACCTCTTCACGCCTTAACCGCTGAACCGATTTTGCTCAAATTTGGCATGGAGATATTTTGAGTCCCGGGAAAGGACATATAATATTTTTATCCCGGAAAATGCACGGTTCCCGCGCGATAAACGAATTTTGGGGCAACTGAGTTACGGGCGTTATCTAGTTAAATAGTATTAATTATTATTTAACTAGATGAGAATATTATTCTACTATTTTTCGTACCTTCTCTAGCTTTTCGAAGTAAATTAAAACCGACTTCCAAGGTAAAAACAATAATAACATTAATATTATGAACTAAAAAAGACTAAAAAGTATTAAATAATGTTTCCTATCTAATAGTGCCTTTTTCCGAATTCGGCTAAACCTCAACTATTTCTGTACTCAATCTTCATCATTTTGAAGTCGGTACCAGATAGCTGAATCTTCAGTTCTCTGACAGAATATTTGAAACTTTTGGAACTGGCACCGACTTCAAAATGATGAAGATTGAGTACAGAAATAGTTGAGGTTTAGCCGAATTCGGAAAAAGGCACTATTAGATAGGAAAAATTATTTAATACTTTTTAGTTCATATTAAAAGGATGTTATTATTGTTTTTACCTTGGAAGTCGGTTTTAATTTTTTGTTAAAAATAATAATTTCACTCTTTTTAGTTACCTAGTAAGTAAACCATCGCGTATATTTTACGTATCTTATTACAATTTGTTAAGAGTCACAACTAACACTCACAAAATATACCTATGTATTACCAGTGAAGTGAACATGTGCTAGGTAATTTAACAATTTTAATGCTTCAAGCCCCAAACGGTCACCGGCGACTGCGATAACAACGCACGCGCCGCGCGGCGCGCGCCGGTGAGTACGCCGTCGCCTTTGCGGCGCCGACCGCCGTGTATAAACAGCCTATTGGTGTTGTTATACAGTACATAATTATTATTATTGTATCCATACCTATGCCTTGTACTATTTAACTATTATCTATTCTGTGCCATGAGACATTGGTGACCTTAACACGACGTGGTAATGATGATGATGATGATGACGATGATGATGATGATGAACATGAATTGCATAATAGCATGTGCTTTCTGTTCTTATAACAACGCCGAAACTACCAAACGTGTATCTATAAGGAGTCAGGAGTTCTCTCAGTATCTTCGAAACCATGGTATACCTTGACCCAATATATGACTTTTTGGTAGCATATTCTTAGTATACTTCACATAAAACCAAAATCACCATATGTTTCCATATAAATTTTGAGGAGTTCCCTCTATTACTCATGGATCCCATCATCAGGTCGCCACTTGTGAACATGGTACCAAATTGGAGTGAAACCTAATGCAACGAAATAAAAATTTCGAAAATCGGTTCACAAACGGCGGAGTAATCGTTGAACATACAAAAATAAAAAAAAAATAAAAAATATCCCCAGCCGAACATATAACCTCCTCGTTTTTTGGAAGTCGGTTAAAAAGGGTTGGATAAAAAAGTGTACGCAATTCGGTAACCGAAGCAAAATTAAACGAATTTGTAACCAAAATTTAGTCCTCCAAAAGACAATATTTTCAATAAATTTCTACAATCTCTTATCGTCTTTTATGTAGACGAACTTTTAATTTACACTTTTAACTTTCAATTGATCTTGTACCTCGATGGGATCCTAATACATAATGCAACGTTGTCTGTCTGTCTAAGCAGGTGTAATTTGTGTGTCGAGGCCATTAAAAAACCCATCAAACTCGTCACTGATGGTATCACCCAATCAAACTTACGCGTCAGATGTAGATCTACTGGATGTGACTAGATATGCCCTTAATATATGTAGGTCTCTAAGGCCGTGTTTCCACCTGCAGGACAACTGTCGCGAGAAGTGTCTGACAGTCTGTCTGACAGCAGCTTGCAAGTGTAAACCCCGTAGCAAGTGTTGTCGCGACAATTTGTCAAGCGCTTCCTGCGAGTAGTTGCGACAGCATGTCTAAACATGTCTGCGAGGATTCGCGACAGATCTCGCTGCGGGTCATCGCAGATATACGGTCTAGTTTTGTATAGCATTTATCCGCGAGCTTCTCGCACGACATTTATTGCAGCAAAAAATAGCAGGAATTAGTATGAAATGTAAACAATATTGCAAGAAACTCACGCAAGACTTCCGCGAGTTTGCTTGCAGGTGGAAACACGGCCTAACTTTATTTGTCCCTTTGACAAACGTCTGTCGTGGTGACGTCGCTCCTAAATGAATAAAAGGATTTTGATCTTATTTTTTGTAACGTGATTGTGACTTTACTTTTAATTGATTTTCATTACCTCTTAGGCTTCTTACAGACGAACGGCAAAGTGTCGACGGCTGCCATCTACGCGTGCCGTCGACAAGTGCCGTTCGTCTGTATGAATCCTTACTGCTTGGAGTTTCCTAAAATTTTTAGTTTTTATTAAATGTTGTTCGCAAAGATCGTGCAGAAATTTGTCTTTCCCCAGGTACCAAAGTACCTCCATGTCATTCCACATCAGCTAAGAATATTTAGCGCAAAACTAAACAGACAGATACACTTTTAAACTAGTCTTGATAATATGATTACAAAAAAAAATGTTTCTTCCGTGTCCATTCTGCACTGTTGCTCTGAACTATTTATCAATGTGTATGTGTGTCATTTAAAAAATATAAATCCAAGTGTATCCAGCAACATATAGATCTGTGGTGTGCCCGATGGAGTTTTATGGCGGAATTCATTATGGTAATGAGGGTACAGTTTCATCCGTGTACGTGTAGCTGATCTATATACAAGATCCAATATACTGATTGAAGAATGTTCCGTAGTTTCGTGTGGTATAGTTGTAGTTATAAAACCTCAGTTTCTGCAAAAAACTACAGTTTTTAAATTGTTACTTATCCGGTTCATCCACTCATGTCTTCAATTTATCGTCAATGTGGTCTCAAAAATACCACGATTAAAAATATTACATCAAGAGCGTTTACAGACAAACGGCATTTGTCGGCGGCACGCGTCGACAAAACGACGTAACTAGCCTCCGATCGTGGATTCTTGGAAATCTATTGTTATTCTATTGTGTCTCGCTCACCGGTGAGCTTATGGGGCTTGATGGGTTAATACTTAATAGGTCAATGAAAAATACCAAGTTATAACAAAAAAAAATCCACACTAATATTAATTTCGTTTCAATGGTCGTAACACAAGACAAACGTACACATTTCCGAATGAACTATATTAGTGTGTAGCTCTGACCGTGACATTTCTCTACAAAGTATTTGACTTTGACTTTGACCTGGCAATTGGCATATTAACTTTCATTACTATTGGTCGTTAATGGCTGGTTTACACGTATTAAGTAGATAAGTAGTTAACTAAATTTTAACTTAATTTTAAGTTACTTATTGCATGTAAACACAAAATTTAGTAGCAAGTAGTAAGTTAAAATTTAGTTAAGTACTAAACAAGGAAATTAGAATTTTGACTATTTTCTGTAAGGTTGGCAGGCGCGGCTTGTTACTTGACACATTTCCGGCAGGCACTTCAAATTAAGTTAAATTTTAGTTACTACTTATCTATTTAATACGTGTAAACCAGCCCTAACTAAAAACTTTTTTTGGCTGGCAACACTAGCCACAGTAACACTAGCTCTGTATATTTTATCGAAATAAAATTGAAATATTGTATTATAATATGTAAATCGTGTACAAAACTAAATAATTATAGTCAATGAACTACTGAAAATATAATTGTGCTGTGACATCAACTAAAATAATAATAAAACAAAGTTTCCGAGTAGAGTGACCCAGTGACAGTGCTACAAATCATTTACTTTGGAGATAATATACAAGATTTCATGAAAGGATTGTATAATATGACAATCACAAGAAGATAAGTGTGAAACATTATTAGTTTTGACCAAAATATATCACCTAAGTACAAACCTGGGAATAAATTCTTTCAAGTGTCATTTTATGAAGTACTTTTTTCATCAATTCATTATCAAGATTTACTGTTTTATGTAAAAGGACGTGTAATTTAAACTAAACCTTTCAAGAACATTTTCATCAAGTACAAATATTACCTGTCAGCATACATGATAATTGATAAAGCATACATATATATACAACAAGAACATTTGTTTTAACATCTTATGGAAGTGTGAGCCGTTATTTACATTTAAACTTTCAAAATAACAAACAAAATTCAATAAATTCGTTGACTTTTTCACAAGTTTATGATGAGACAACCATATTGGCATTGACAACCCATCTGACATTTGACAGGCGAAATTGAAGTTGACAGAAAAACCATAGACAAAGTTTCTTTTTTCAATTAAAAATTAATGACAAAGGTATAATGAATTGAGACACAATATTTATATTTTAATGGATCATTATTATAATAATTAATAATATTGAAAGATTGAAAGAAATAAATTTAAATAAAATGAATTTTTACAACGAAGATTTTGTTACTTTGCGCAGAAGAAGGTCCGTATCAAATACTCACACACAAGAATCACCAATCTTTGACACAACAATGAATAGTATGCCTAACAACTCATTTTCCGACTCCTGTCCGGACTGTATAGAACAGGCTAAAAGATTGCAAAATATTTCAAATGAGCTTCTTTCAGCTAATAATGAAATTGAAAATTTAAATCTAGAAATACAAGCGTTAAAACAGGAAATTGACAAAAAAATAAAATAATCAACACATATAAGAAACTAGAATCAACTAACCCAAACACCCCAACGCTACGCAAAGGGAAAAGGAACAAATTATATGATGCTAACAGATGCTATAGTCTACAGAGCACACCTCAAAAAAACATTGTCAATTTAAATCCAGTAACTATTCCTGAAAATGTGGCAATAAAAAATTGTAAAATAAAACAAAATAAAGAAGATAATGTCAAAATAAAACAAAAAAACATAACCCCTACATCTGAAGACAAACAGATTGTTACTACTGATACAAATTCACAAAAAAATCAGCAAGATAACAAACGTACCAAAGTTCTTATTTTAGGAGACCAACAGGCAAAAGGTGTACGCAACACACTACAACAAATTCTAGGGGAGAAGTTTGAATTACTGAGTTTTTGGAAAGCTGGAGCAAATTTTTGTGACATACTAAATACACATAAATACTATGTAAATAAACTAACTGACAATGATTATATAATTATCTTAGGTGGTTGTAATGATGATAATCCTACTAAAGTCAAAGTTAACTTGGGAATGTTTTTTGAGAACAATAAAACTCCAAATATTATAATTTCAGAGGTACTCAAGAATAGAAATTTAAATGAAATAATGCTAAATAATCTCTTGGAACATGTGTGTCATATTTATAAAAACATTTTCCTCAATATGGACTACAGCAGGATTATCCCCATAGGACATAATTTTAAATTAATCTTAAGCAGATCTTTAGCTAGGGTTATTATTAGTTTAGATTATAAATATAAATATGAAAAATATACAAGTGAAAAACTGGCAAGCTATTAATGTAATTCTAAAATAGTCTTGGACAAAAATACACAAACAGAACCTATATTGTATAATGACAATGATAAAATATTTAGTAGTATAATAACATCTCCTGAAGTGGAAGAAAATCTTGCGGATCATCTTTTTCGCCAATGATAAAATATTCATTATGCACCAGAATATTAATGGTCTATTGTCTAAATGTGATTTGTTGTATGTAAATCTGGATGAATTATCACAAAACACTAATAACCCCACTAATGTAAGCATTTTATGCATAACCGAACACAATATGGTAGACGATGACATTGACTTAATTAATTTGCCTTGTTATAGGTTAGCCTCACATTATTCTCGAAAAAGTAGGCATGGAGGATCTTGTATCTTTGTAAAAAACTCATTTACATACGAAACACTACACGAAATTGTAAAATTAAGCATACCTAAAATAATAGAATGTTCAGCTATAAAAATTTCTAACTTAAATCTGGTCGTTATTTGCATCTATAGACCTCCTAGTGCTTGCTTAGATACATTTTTCAAGACGTTACAAGAAATCCTTGATAAAATTAGTTACAAACCGAAATTAAAAATTGTAATGTGTGGTGATTTCAATTTGGACATTCTAAATAAAACACCAATAATACATAAATTTGAGAACTTAGTATCTGGTTATGATATGATATTTTCTGTAAAACAACCTACTCGTCCTGTTAGCGGAAAATGTATAGATAATATAATTCACAATATAAAAGACAATGAAGCTTCAATCGTTATAGACTTAGGACTTTCCGATCATACAGCTCAACTATTGAAATATAAAATTAATAAGCAAGGCAAAACAGATAAATACTACTTCATAAATAAAAGAGATTATAGCAACGAAAACATAAGTAAATTTAAAAATTATTTATCGAGTATTTCTTTTGATGAAGTTTACAAACAAAATTGTCCAAATAAGGCATATGATTCATTTATTGACATATTTCTTTTACTATATAACCTTTGTTTTCCGATACACAAAATAAGAAAAAAGTCAAATAATAAATGTAAGTGGCTTACAAAAGGAATAAGACAGTGTTGTAGAAAAAAAAGGTTATTATTATGGAATTATAGACATACGAAAGATCAAAAAATTAAAAAATATCTAAAGGAATACTCAAAAAGGCTAAAAAAATATATACAACTAACACAAAAATCACAAAACAGTTATTTCATTAATAATTCAAAAAATAAAACCAAAGCAACATGGAACATTATTAATAAAGTAAAAAACAATAAAAAAATAATAAAAGAACAATAACTAAAATAAAATCTGGTGACAAATTAGTAGAAAATCCGTATGAAATTGCAGAACACTTTAATAACTATTTTATTGAATTATCGGAAACTAATAATACTAAATGTAACTCTAATGAAAACAATAATTTAAATGATAATAACACAAGCACTTCATGTTCGAACTCAATTTTTTTGACTCCTACTGACCCCAATGAAATACTTACAATAATAAAATCAATTAATAACACACATAGCACAGGATATGATGGAATATCAACGAGCATCATTAAAGAAGTTGCAGGTAATATAAGTCCGGTCTTAAGTCACATTGTAAATCAGTGCCTTATAACAGGGGTGTATCCTAACCATTTAAAATCGTCTATAGTGAAGCCACTATTTAGAAAGGGAAACCAAGAAAGTATGAATTCCTACAGACCTATCACTATAAATCCTGTTTTGTCAAAAGTTTTTGAAAAGATAATTTACAACCGACTGAATACATTCTTTGAGAAAAATTATATTCTATGTAAGGAGCAAATGGGATTCAGAAAGAATAAATCTACTAATTTAGCTATTTTCAATTTTCTTCAACACGTAATACCTAGCATTGACAAAAAAAACCAGTTGCGGCTATGTCAAAGGCCTTTGATCGTGTGAATCACAAAATATTGTTAAATAAATTAGAACGTAGTGGTATACGAGGTGTAGCCTTAAAAGTTATTAAATCTTATCTAACGGGTCGAAAACAACAGACAGAAATAGTAAATATCTGTCCAAAAACACATACAGAGACCAATTTTAAGTCTAAATACAGAACTGTTACATGCGGAGTCCCGCAGGGTCCCGCAGGTCTTAGGACCACTTTTGTTCTTAATATATATTAATGACCTACCTAGAGCTATAAGGGATCCTATGATTTTATTTGCCGATGACAGTACAGCTAACTTTGAACAAATCAATAAAAATTTTGAAGAACAAATAAATGAAAGCATTAAAAAAATTATAGAATGGATTCAAAGGAACGATCTAATAATAAATTTGGAAAAAACTAAAATTATTCGTTTTCATCAACGTACAAATAAAATCAAATTAAATATAGAATATCAAGACATTTCGATAGAAGATACTCAAACCACAAAATTCTTAGGTATTTTAATAGATGACAAACTTAATTGGAAAGCTCATTGTGACTCATTGTGTAAGAAACTGCATCAATATGCATACGTTCTTTATATGCTGAATAATGTCTCACATACATCATCTGTTTTAATGGCTTTTAATGCCTATGTTATGTCTTCTTTGAGATATGGTGTTGTCTTTTGGGGTAATTCATCCAATAGGGAACTTGTTTTCAAGGCACAAAAAAGATGTCTCAGAGCCGTTTTTCGTATAAAACAGAATGAAAGTTGTGTACCATACTTTAAAAAATATAATATACTCCCTCTCGCAAGCATGTATGTACTTGAATGAGTCTTATTAGTTAAAACCAATATAAATATATTCCCAAAACTTAAAAGCAACAGACTTAAACTAAGAGTTGAGACTATAACTCGTAACACAACATTTATGCAAAAGGGAGTACTAGGCATGGTAACATTAATTTATAATAGATTGCCTAAGCTAGATGCACACGCATAATAGATATCTATCATGATGAATATCCTCTATAACGTGTAAATTTCGCAATCTATTGCATTGGTTCATCGTGGGCGAACGTAAAGAAGTCACAGAATATTTTTTGATAAAGTTTTTCTCGAATACCGGGTGAACGGTGAATTTCGTATTTATTTATTTATTTTTTTATTTCATATAATTTATTTATTTATTTTATAGACTCACCAACAGAACAGCATTTGTGGCATTCCTTCTAATATAAACCTACCCCAGGGAAGGTGTGCTGATTTTAGGATTGAAATATTCGTGGAAGTACAGATTTCCACGAATATTATAATATAAAATCAGCCAAATCATCAATCAAAAAATTGAAAACTTAAATATGTTTAAAAGAAATGTAAAAAAATTCTTAATTGACAAATGCTATTATACTGTAAATGACTTTTTAAATGAAATTATTTTTTAATGAATTGTATATGACATGAAAATATTCGCATATTTTGATAATTAATAATTATTATTGTAATTGTAAATTGACTATAATTGACATAATAAAATCCATTCCTATAATTTGACTTTTAATATAATAATAATTCTACATAAAATATAAATAAATAAGAAATGAATTCTATGATTAAAAATAATAGATTTTGTTATGTCTAATTACTTATAATTACTTATTATTATTGACAATTGGTAATATTTAAATAAGTTAACCATACAGCACAATTATTAGCTTATTATATAATAATTAATAACACATTTGGAATATACTTTGTTAATTTGTAAGAATAGTAATAACTAATAAGTATCTCATATTATATTGTACTTTATAAGCTATAAACATTTGCATGCTCGATTGGGCAAATGTGATGGTACCATTGTAAATCTACTAACATCTTTACTAACTCACATTTGGCAAATAAAGAAATTGAATTGAAAAAAAAAATTGAATTAACTCGACTATTCGGTAATCTGACCGACATAATAATATTATAATTGCAGGCTTGACCTCATAAGGTCAATGTGGAAATATAGTGACCTCTTACCTTGCTATCCATACTTACATAGTAATATCATAATACGACAGTGTGTCTGTTTCACGTCTGTCTATAGATCTGTCTGTCTGTTACCTCTTCACGCCAAAACTGCTGAACCGATTTGGCAGAAATTTGGATACCTACTTTGAGTCCCTGGAAAGGACATAGGATACTTTTTATCCCGGAAAAATGTACAGCTCCCGAGTGATAAACGAACTAGACGTTCAGCGCGGCTTCGCCCGCGTAAATTAAATATTTCACAGATAAATTAGTCTACGAAAAATAGCCTATGATCCTTCACGTGGTCTACTTCTTATCTGGGCCAAATAACAGAAAAATTGCTCCAGTAGTTCGTGAGATGATAGAATATAGCCTATAGCCTTCCTTGATAAATGCAAAAATCTAACACTGAAAGAATTTTTCAAATCGGACCAGTAGTTTCTGAGATTAGCGCGTTCAAATAAGCCCTTTGAAATAATTTCCCCCCGTTTTTTTTACATTTTCCTCTATTTCTTCGCTCCTATTAGTCTTAGCATGATAAAATATAGCCTATAGCCTTCCTCGATAAATGGAGTATCTAACGCTGAAAGAATTTTTCAAATCGGACCAGTAGTTCCTGAGATTAGCGCGTTCAAACAAACCAAACAAACAAACAAACTAACAAACTCTTCCGCTTTATAATATTAGTATGGATTTGGCGTCATCAAGTTTATTATATATTTAAAAAGAAATAGAGAGATGTCATAGATATTTATTATTACATATTTTACGATAACAAAGTTTATTTTGTTTGTTTCAGGTAAGATTTTTTTAAGTACCCAGGAATCAGGATAAGTATCATGATCACAGTCACATTGCGTCGTTTTTGCGGGTCACTAAGTTTTCGAAGGCTAAAGAAATTGTATATGAATTGTTTAAGTACAAGCAAAGGTAAGGTAAGTGATTACCATTAACGTATTTTTATTGTAACATTTGTCACTGTCAAACAGTTAACACATCAACAACGTTATAAAACGACAAAGTGCAAAAAAATTTAGAAAGAGAGTATTACGACCGACAATCTTACGAAACGATCAGACGGTGACGTCATAAAAACATTGCGTATTCAGGTCACAACAGCTTCCCCTGAATCGAAGCCTATCCGAACACAGATGGCCGTATTACCTACAAGTCTAGACGCGCCAATAAATCTAGTTTCTGGAATATTCGCCAAACCGCGAACACACTGTAAAACAAACAATAACTCAAGCCTTTAAAACTTGGCTCCGTTTAAAGCCGTGTTTATACGGAACTAACTTATAAACTACGTTTTATTTGTTTACTTTTCGTACTGAGGTTAAGTGTTGAGATATTTTAAGGTTCTGTTTAATTTATGCTTTGAAGTACGATTAGATAGGGAAAGATGTGTAATCTCTATTTGCTTTCTGGGTCTTTCTGAGACATATTTTTCCTATGTTTTCTATCTTCGTATTTATGTATTTTTTATCGGGCTGACTATAATGACCAGAACTGAACACCATAAAAAATATTCGTGACCAAAAAATGTTCTTAAAAAAAGAAATATTTTCTTTTATTCATCTCGTTATTCAGGAACAGGCGTGGTTAGGTTTAATTAATTGCTAAACCTATTTAAACTGACTATATACGAGTATTTTACTCCTAAATTTCGGTAATTTTAAATATTTTTAGTTCCTCGTGCGTGCTCTGCCCACATAACTTAAATTTTGTTGCTAATAAACTCGTAAATATTATCAACATTTAACTGTTAAGTTTATACATAAATAACATTAATACAACTTAAAATATATAGTGTGATAAGGCACGCAGTTTGTGCGTAAAAGTGACCGTAAGGGACCTTTCTCACTTGAGCGCTGGGGTCGCCACCTAAATTTCCTGCAACTGAAGATAATTAAAAACTCTTTTTGATATTTAAACGGCATGTATCGGGCTTTTCTCTCATCTCTGAATAAACCAACCGGTGGCTTATCTATGCCAACCCGCCTAGAAAAACAGTGGCGCTTGTGGCAAATTATTTTTATAATTTCTATCATACCTTTGTTAGTTTAGTCTTTGGTTAGTCTTTAAACAAAGATGGTCGATGGCACCTCATATTGATGTCAAATTACACAAAAAACCAGACAATATTCTTTTACCTACTAATAAATAAGTGCTATACTCCAAAGTGCATGCAGAAGTGAAAACCAAACAGCTAAACGGCCATACTGATCCATACCAAAAGCCCATAACGCCGCAAAAGGAGTTTTCACACCGAGCATATTATTCTAAGCTACCTTGCCTCCAGTGTACAAGGGCTGTAACGCTATCGCTAGCCTTTAGGGTTTCGGTGAGTTATTGAAGGATGTCACGCGACCGTGACTGGGCGCGGTCAATCATCCCCAATACTAATTAAACGAAATCTTCAAGGTTGGTGGACGACTCTTAATTGCTAATTAAACTTGGCAGGTTCGTCAATTTCGCCAAGTCCATTGAGGGTAGCGTACGTTGGTTCTTAATAGGCCAGTGCAAGCGATGTAAAACGTAGAATATATGCTTACTTGGTTACAATTTACGCATGATTGACGTCGATAAGAGCTTTAAAATCATAGATGTAGGTTACACGATCAGTTTTTCATCAATCTGATCCATCAGTCTGGTAAATATTGACGGAAAACTGATCGTCTAACCCACAGATTGATGGACTAATCATTTTTGTAATACCTCGATCGTGGGAATCGCAGACACAATAGATTTTCAATTGTTATGCGGCATCCGGGTGCCGCTTGGGGATTGATGGGTATATTGTGTCTACTTTTGATAACCATCAGTATTCCGTCAATGTGGCAACTTGGTTAGCCACAACGTAGAATTCTTGAATTTAGCATGACATGCCTATAAAGATGAATATTATAATATTTCATACAGGTATTACTCCAAACCTCGACTGATTCATCACTTTCAGCGCTTTAGGTGCGCGTACAGGTATAGATCACTAGAGAGACTACTTAATACTTACCACTACAGACTACAGCAAACAATAACTACGACAAAGAATAAAATTCATAGTGTTATTAAATGATGTTGTGGTACATCTTATACATATATATAAAATTCTCGTGTTAGTTAGTTACCGTACTCCTCCAAAACGGCTTTTGTGATTTTTACCTATATGCATATTCAGTAGGTCTGAGAATCGGCTACTGGCTACTTTTTATATTGATAAGTGCATATTTTGTTGAATAAATAATAGTAAATTATTACAACTCGAGACTGACGGCGACCATTGTTTGTGCGATGGGATAGCGATGGACGTTGCCATGGTGCCATACTTATTTAGTCACTTCAATAAAATAATATGGGCGAAATACTTTATATGGCAAAACAACGTTGCCGGGACAGCTAGTATTATAATATTATTTTCCTTTGAAATATCATATCATACGTCGCGCGTCGTTGGTGGTTTAAATTGTCAGTTGTAACGCTACGTTTCGATAAAAATGTTGAACAACATTACACTTTATTTCCAGCCCTTGATCAAGCTGATATTTCTATTTTATTGTCACTTCGATGGTAGTTTGATAAGGAAAACCATTTTAAAGCCACTAATTTAATACAATAGTTTTAACCTGAAAACAACCCTACCGTATTTTACACGCGTAGTTTTTACTCGCGTACAGAGCGTAGCCAAAGAAAAATTTTAAGCTATTGTATAGTTTTTAGGGTAAAATTTTAGTAATAGGGCGTATTTTAGTCTATTACTAAGACTTCGATGTCTGTCTGTCCGTCTGTCTGTCTCCAGGCTGTATTTTTTAAGAACCGCTATAGCTAGACTTCTGAAATTTTCACAGATTGTGTATATTCTGTTGCGGCTAAAACAACAAATACTAAAAACAAAATAAATTAAATATTGATGGGGGGCTCCCATACAGCAAACGTGATTTTTTTGCTATTTTGTGCTCTATATCAATAACGGAAAAACGGTAAAGGGCACATGAAATGTTCACTAAATACTCAATTGTATTTATTCTTCAATAATTGATAGTAAAATTAAAATGAACTTAATAATCAAGGGGCTCCCATGCAAAAAACACAATTTTTTGGTTATTTTTGTTCTTATAATGGTACGGAACCCTTCGTGCGCAAGTCCAACTCGCACTTGGCCGATTATTATTTTTAACTTCCGACAAAATAGAGAGGTTGAGAATATTGACCGGTTTCGACAAAATCACCTGATGACGACTTAATAATAATTGACAGACTTAACTGACTTAAGTAATTGAATTTTACACAATTAATTATTCATTCAGAATTCTGTCACTTTGACACTCACACATTAATCATCGAAGTCACATACAAAGTTAATTAAAAGATTTCTAATAAACGAAGTTAGCAAAGGGTTCAGTCCCTACCCGGCAGATGTTTGTTTAGGTGTACTGTTCAGAGCGATAAGGTATCAATTTGAAATACACTTCAGCCCTTTGGAACAAGTCTAATTAAGGAACTACATACTCGTATTATCATATTCGATATATTTTAATTGGAAATACGGTAGAAATTTTAATTTACTTTGAAGTATCTACGATTGATAACAAATATATACTAATGTTATAAATGCGAACGTGTGTCTGTCTGTTACCTCTTCACGCCTAAACCGCTGAATCGACTTAACAGAAAGGTATGGATATACTTTGAGTCCCGGGAAAGCGCATAGGATACTTTTTATCCCGGAAAAAATTACGGTTATCGCGCGATAAACGAATTTTGGCTTATATAACGATAATAATTAAGCTATCACCAAAGTTGGCACCCATGAAGATAAAAAACTTAATAGAAATGCCACAAAGAAGGCAATACCTATTAAGGCGCCATGGGAGATAAAACCTTTGTGCAGAGGCTATTAAGGGCGTATATCAATTTTATGGCCGCGGTAAATAAATGGTGACCATAGAATTAATATGATATACAAGTAATGTTCGGCCGAGCCCACAGATATGTAGCGGGCAGATGCGTCTACAGAAATAAGGCGGTTGTAGACGTAACCTTATGTTAACCGCGGCGTAATCCATACTAATATTATAAATTCGAAAGTGTGTCCGTATACCTGTCTGTCTGTTACCTCTTCACGCGTTACCGCTGAACCGATTTTGCTGAAATTTGGTATGGATATACTTTGAGTCCCCGGAATAGGACATATAAGATTAAGTATACTTTTAATCCCGATAAAAAAACAACATTCCTGCGCAATAAATAATATTGGCGCAACTAAGTTGCGGGCGTCATCTTTAGCAAATAATAATTACTTCCACATTGGTTCAATATCCGTGGCTGGTTTATTGTGCCCAAACGTGTGCGCAGTATACAAAACCACTCGAGTCAAGCGATAAGCTTCTAAAACGTTGAGTGCAATTGAAAAACCATCTTGGAAATATGTTATATATTATCCAAAAATTATTATAAATATTGTGATGGGAAAATGACAGATTTCCCCCATCAATCATTGTCTCGACACGTCGGTAAAATAGTTGTTCAGGCTCCTTTTTAAAAAAATTTAAACAGCTTAGTTACTGAGATATCTGCGTACTTTAGTAATTAAACCATTTAGTACATGCTGATGGAAAAGATATTTATTTACAGAATGACATCTAACAATTCTATGTCAATAGACCAGAAACAATACTTATTAAAAAGGTAAAATATAAAAAGTTCTATACAAACACCACACCCTCACACTAAATAACAAAATTCCATGACAACCATAATAATTAGCCTATGAAACATAATATGTAATTAACCTATACTAACTAATAGCCCCACCTATCTATGGGCCTCGTAAGACGTTTGGGCCGGTGCAAGCGTACAGGTGGAACGGCGGGAGGCGGATCCGTCGCAACGGGACTGTCGGTTAGGGGCGGTGGTCCTACTAGTACAGGGGCGCCACTCTCGCCCGCAGCTGGGTGACTACAGGCACCACTCGAGGTCCCCGCTGTATGTGAATCCGGCGGCTCATACGGCACTGCCCACGGCTTGATTTGGTCCACGTGCCTCTTAAGTTGCCCTAGACCCGTATTCACTACGTAGTGCCGCGAACCTACTCCTTCTTCTACTCTCCCACGCACCCATTTTTCGCCTTGCGTGTAATTGCGCACCAAGACATCCTCCCCAACTTGAACAGCTCGCGCTTGACCCCCGGCGGACTCTATTTGTTTTTCTTGAGCTACCCGCACCTTATCCTCAATCGGCCTACCCCACCTCAGATGATCTAACCTAGTACGTAACGACCTACGTTGCAACATCATGGCTGGCGACACCCCCGTGGTGCTATGCTCTACGTTTCTATATGCCAGCAGATATGCCTGCAAAGCCGCATCTAGATCGCAGCCATCCCGGGCCGATTTCTTCAACGCCCGCTTGCATATCCTAACCGCCCCTTCGGCGGCACCATTAGAGGCCGGGTGATAAACGGCCGAAAAAGAAATTTTGACACCGTTATTAGCCATGAATTCCAGATACTCCCTACTAGAAAAAGGGGGCCCATTGTCGGACACCACTTGCTTCGGCAGTCCGAACCGCGCAAACGTCTCCCGCAACACTTTAATAACCGCACTAGCGTTGGTCCTCGGCATGTGAAAGACTTCTAGCCACTTACTGGTCGCGTCGATAATTACTAGAAACGTTTTACCGTTTAATGGACCCAAAAAATCAACATGCAACCTCGACCACGGTTCCGGCTCATGCGGCCACGGCTGTATCGCCGCCTTGGGTGGCGCCGGACTCTCCGCTATGCACGTCGCACATTCTCTACAAACTCTCTCGATATCGGCATCTATGCCTGGCCACCAGACGAAACTTCGAGCTATGCTCTTCATTTTGACTACCCCCATATGACCCACATGCAACTCGCTCAACATATATGACCGTAAGCTAGCCGGTATAACTAACCTATAGCCCCATACGACACACCCCATATCGATATACAACTCGTTACGGCGCGCGAAGTAGGGTCGTAATTCCGAATCAGGGCACGAATCGGGCCAGCCTGAATGTAAATACGACATCACCCTTCTTAGGTTACTATCTAAGCTGACCTGCTCTTGCACCTCCTTCCTAGTGACTGGTAAAAAGGGTTGCACGAAAGAAAGGTATGTGTTCTCCTGTTTCACACTGACCTGCTGGCTTACTGGCAACCTTGACAAGGCATCCGCAGCGTTATTCTTACTACTAACATATTCGATTTTATAATCGTAGCCACCTAGTATAACGGCCCATCTTTGCATCCTACTAGCCGCCATGACCGGAATGCCTGCCTTATCCCCAAATATAGTAACTAGGGGCTTATGATCCGTCCTCAAAAGAAATTTACGTCCATATAAAAACTGGTGAAATTTCCGTACACCAAATATAATAGACAGAGCTTCCCGCTCAATTTGGGAGTAATTTTTCTCTGCCGAGTTAAGTGTTCGGGAAGCGTATGCGATCGGCCTCTCACCCTGCGACGTGATATGCGAGATGACTGCTCCTATACCGATACTACTGGCATCTGTCGTCAAAATAAGTGGTAAGTCTAAAGAGTAGTGCACGAGGACTTCACTAGAAGCTAAAATATTTTTAACATCGTTAAATGCCCGCTCACATCTCTGGTCCCACCTAAACCTAGAATCCTTCTTTAGAAGATTGTATAATGGTGCTAGCATAGTACTCATATTGGGGACAAATTTAGCATAATAGATCACTAGCCCTAGGAAAGACCGCAAATCGGAAACATTAGTTGGTGTTTTAACTTTCTTAATAGCTTCAACCTTATGAGGGTCAGTATGAACTCCGTTCTTATCGATAACAAAGCCTAAGTACGTAACTGAGTTGCCGAAAAGAGTACATTTATCTTTTCGAACTCTTAAGCCCCATTTTTCCAATCTCGCAAAAACTTCCTTTAAAGTAGCTAAATGTGACGCATCATCTTTACCAGTTATGATAATATCGTCCAAGAAGACGCCTACCCCGGGCAATCCCGCAAAAATCTGTTCCATCTTTCTTTGAAAAATTCCCGGACTAGATGCTAAGCCAAAAATTAGTCTATTATATTTAAATAAACCTTTATGTGTATTAATAACGGTGAATTTTTGGGACTCATCGAGTTCAAATTGTGTATAAGCCTGCGATAAGTCAATTTTAGAAAACTTATCTCCTCCATGCAATTTAGCTAATAGATCCTCAACCCGAGGTAACGGAAAACGATCGATTTCTAAACACTTATTTAACGTCAGTTTGAAATCACCACAAATACGTATTGTGCCGTCCTTTTTCATTACCGGCACGATAGGTGTCGCCCAGTCCGAACTCGACACAGGTGAAATGACTCCATCACGCTGCAGTTGTTCGAGTGCCCGTTCTACCGGTTCACGTAAGGCGTAAGCTAACGGGCGAGCACGTAAAAAGATTGGCTGTGCCCCCTCTCGTAAACGAAAACCGACTGTTCCACCTGTATACTTCCCAAGTCCGTCCGCAAACACCTTAGAGAACCTGGAACTGAAATACGTCCAATTAAAATCCTCGCTAATGCTACACACTTGAAATGACTGCGGATATATTTTTAATTCGCTTATCCACTGCCGACCCAAAAGGTTACTTTTGCCTTTCTCAACTATAAATAAGTCTAAATTTTTTTTACACTGTTTATACACAACTAGAGGCCTAATTTTACCAATAGGCTCCTTCAGTTCTCCTGTGTAGTACCTAAGCTTAATCTCGCTAGGAAAAATTTCACAATTGTCAAACATTCTGTCGTAAGTCTCCTTATTAATACAAGAAATTGCACTTCCTGTATCAATTTCCATAACTAAAGTTTTATTATTAACGGTGATACTAATAGTATAGGGGGGGAAATCCTTAAAAGAGCGATTACAAATAGAATAATTAAATACCTCCTCACTATCTACACTACCCGAGTTACCGTCCCCTTTTTCTTCGAGACAGTTTAGGCTAGTACTAGCTGTTTTCCTGCGGGGACACACTCGCTTGAGATGACCTTCCTTGTTGCAAATCTTGCATGTATAAGATTTAAATTTACAATATTCCGGACTATGTTGGTACCCGCAAGTAGGACAACTCTTATTCTTGTTATTATTGATTATAGCGCTTTTATAGGTCACTAGAGACTTATTCTTGAATGATGACTGGTGCCTTCTTGAACCATGATCTAAATCCCGATTCTCATCAAGCTTATAGACGGCAGGTTGTCTGTATGCAGGATCGGTACTGACTGGTACCTGTAACTCCCGGTCACCAACTACAAGAGCCGCGTCCGACTCCGCCGACTCCATCGCTATAGCTATATTATACGCCTTATCAAAAGTCACATTCTCCTCGGTGAATAACCTTTGTCTTATGCCGTCTTTCCTTAATCCGCATACAAACTGATCCCTCAAGTTCTCTGATAGCGAGTCGTCAATGAATCCACAATTCTTGGACAACTTTTTAAGATCGGTAACAAAATTTGCAACGTTCTCTGCGCGACCTTGTACACGTCTCCGAAAATTGTATCTCTCGGCTAAAATCGACGGTTTAGGTCTGATATGTTTTCCTACAATCTCGATGAGCTCCGAGTACTGCTTTGTAGCTGGTTTGTGCGGAGTACACAAGCTTGACATCAACTCGTATGTCTCGGCGCCTACAGCCGTAATCAGCGTTGCCACTTTTAGCTCATCCTTAATGCTATTGCATATAAAATACTGTTCAAGTCTGTCTATATACGACTCCCAGCAATCTGTCTCCAAATTAAACTCGGCCAACTTACCTACCGACATTTTAACGTTTTTACCTCGTCGCCACTAAGATATCTGCGTATTTTAGTAATTAAACCATTTAGTACATGCTGATGGAAAAGATATTTATTTACAGAATGACATCTAACAATTCTATGTCAATAGACCAGAAACAATACTTATTAAAAAGGTAAAATATAAAAAGTTCTATACAAACACCACAACTAAAAATCCTCTTCTTGTTGATATATTATACCTAATCTACCAGTGGAAAACTGATGGTTTCATTTGATTGTAAAGAATTATCTAGTAGATAAAAAGTATCTATTTTAAAACAGCACTTAATTCAACAGCACAACAATGGAAATAATGAAATGGTTTCTTACTACAAAGTAGTACAAATTAACAAATGGACAAATAAGATATTTTGCAAAGGCTAGATGATACTTAGGTCATATCCTAAACCTATATCACTCTATGGTGAACCCAACGACCTCTGGAGCAATGCCAATTTAGATGTAAAGACTCGCAGACTACAAAAGTCATTGGAGTCATATTCATAAAATTTTTATTATAATCGCTACCAGCGTTCGCATCGTGGCAATTGCAGTTTTTGTTGTTAAAATACTCCATAAATATTTTTATGACTTAAAAGTTTAAACCATTTATTAATAAAAAATTCAGACACTGCTTTCGTCAATTTCTAAATTAATTAATTTAAGCATATCGGACAGTGTCAAAAACTGTGTCTGGATCTCTTCACAAAATACGGTGCAGATAGCAAAAGTAAAAGGCTGCAAGTTGTACTAATATTTAAAATCGTATGAGGTAACTTAAAACAATAAGACATTATGAATGATCAAATTATTGCAATACATAAAGCATAACATAAAAATTCCGAAAAACCATCCTACAAGGGACGAAAATAGCTAAAAAACTGTCAACCACTTTACCTTCTTTATGCCAAAAACAATGTAGTCCCAAATCTCAAGTTAGCTTTTAAGAATTACATTAATCTATTGAATATTCAAGCTTACCTTAACCCTGAGCATTTCTCAGTGTAAGTATTCCGGGGCCGTCTTGATAATCCTCTGCATCCATCTGAGAGGATCAGAGCATCTATCTATCTCTGTCACTCCAGGAGTCTCTATTAATAAGGCTTTTCCGGACCCCGTGAAAACCTTAAGCCGCTGTGATTGTCAACTTATTTACTTTGTGGAGGGATGCCTAATTTATTTGATAGTTATGGAAGGATTAGGTGGGGTTCTTTTGTTGGTGCACGTGAGTTTTGACTCTAACTTATGAGTAAATGGGAGTATGTGAATAAGTTTACTGCGAGAATGGAAAGATCTCAATATTCATTTCTTGCTTTTTCTTTTCTTTTACTTTTATCCCAGTAACTATGTACTATCAAAGAAGTCGATACATAGCCCATAGGTAGATGCCGGACCTACGAAATTTGGTCGTTTTACGTCAAACCTAGTCGACAGATTAACATTGAATTAACATAATTCGACCAAGTGATGTAGGTCCGTCAACTGCCTAAGAATCAATTTCTTCGATGGTATATGACATTCTTATTTTGGAAGTTCCATCAACAATAATATCGCTTTTTTGTTTCGTGTAACATAATATTAGAATGGCATCAAGTTGAACGAACTTCTGCTGAGGTTTCCTTTTCTCCTCCGTGCTATTTCTTAGTTTAGTTTTCTTATTACTACCCCTCCTACCCCGCGCCGGCGATCTACTTTCCCTTAGACTTTTTTCGAATAGTCCTGAGTCCTATCCTCCATTCACCCCTCCCAAAAAAGTGTACTACTCTTCTAAAGAAGTAACATTACCCCATTTCACATTACCTGTAAGGCTGCCAAAAAAAGTTTAGGAGCAATACCTCAGCACATGCATTAGTCGGCGTTCCGCACGGAGCACCTATCGTCCCTAAATCTCTCGCGAGCGTTTACAGCTACGGCCGCGGAGGGACTATCGATTGTTCTTTCCAGTAAAATTATAGTATAGAATTGAAGACATGAGAGGTTGAACGGAGTAACTAACATTTTACAACATTAGAACAGTAACTCAATGTTTCCCTTATAATTCGAGCAAACCTTGAAACGCTGAAAACGCTGTTGAAAATATAATCTTCGGTCAAAAACTTTAAAAATGGGACAGTAATCAAATAAAAGTAATAATTTGTTTTGTTAGACATAAACTAAATTCAAAGACTTTTCTGGTCTTTATTAAACATCATTACAAGATTTGGTTTTTCTTTGATGTAACCTAACAAAACAATAATTATTCTTTTGATGAATGTTTCATGTTTTATTAATAAACGGAAGCAAACATATCCCTCTGAAAAAAAACAACACGAAACTTGGGATTTTCGACACCCCGAGGGCACATACTGGTGTGTGACAGCTCTCGTCTAAGCTATGTGTAAAGTACAGTCGCGCTCATTATATTATGCACACACAAGATTTATAATATACTAACATAAATAAAATAAATAAATAAATAAATAATAATAATATACTAACATACAGGTTCACAAATTTGTGTCTGCAAACGATTTGATAGTCTGCCCTGTATTTGATATAGGGCAGACTACCCAATCGTTTACAATCATCCTATTTTTGGTACCACAATTTTTATTTAAAATACTAGATACATTATATAAATATTATGTCCATAATAATAGGACTTTCTCTAGTAAAAAGTAAGTGCCAATTATTTAGTGTTTTCCTTATATTACGTTTGCTCCACTTTACTCGGAAAAATCAAAGTAATTTAAGGCGTATCGAAAATTTGTCGCCCTGTATTTCGATGGACTAATGATTGAAGTTTTAAATAGCGGATGGTTGAGGGCTGTCCAAATCGAGATGGTTGGTGCTCCATGTTAGTTGTTCAGCATAGCAATAGGCTGATGATGATATAAAAATTCTACTTGCGACTGTACTTAACGTTACGTACCTGAACGTAACGAGCTCTGCCTCAGGCTTCTACAGACGAAATTGTGAAACATCCCGTAACAATGTTTGTACCTTATGGGGTTATGTAATATTTTGGAAATGGAATCTGGTTTTGGAAAAATGAAAATGCTTAGTATTGTCTGTGAAGTTGCTGCTTGCCAGGACGTAGTACGATCACAGATCACTAAATAGTTACTACGTAATTATTATGATGTAGTCTGTAACTTTAACGCCGTTGAATCTGGCGTACAATATTTTACTACGTCAGCAGTTGATGCCGTCATTTCCTACTCCTACTTTGAGGTAACCTAACTAAAAGTTTAGAAAGTGACCAAGCAGAAATTTTGACCATATTTGTATCTCGAAGTTTTCAAATGAAGGTATAACGAAGAAGATTGTAAAAGACCAACATTCTGCTTATGTTTTGGCTATTTAATCGACATAAACAGAGGTGAAGTCTAAATGCAGATAATGATGATGAATGAGTAACATCTAAATATCGTCTAGTCACAAAGTTGTGAAACTGCGACTGAACAGACATTAGCGTGTAAAGTGTAAACTCATCTTGTTATGACTAACTTTGGATCTTACTTCGGTTTATGCAAATTGAAATTTGTATGCAACTGCAATAGCTTACTGTAAGGACAGGCCCGTATGGCTCCATTTTAAGTGCCCTACTGGGACCAACGTAACTTGTCTAACAAAAGAATCGGAAACCTTGCGAGCGTGTGGTCAAAATAAGAAAATTCGAAGGCAATTATATACCTACTTGCATAATTTGCAGTTACGTAAATATTAGTATGTTTTTCTTATATTATTAATAGTCATATGCCATAAACAAAATCTGCAACTGTAAGAATTTTCGTCAATTTATGTTATTTCCGAAATTATCAAGGGTCGATGGACGAACGGATAGAGCTAAATTATAAAGTTTCCTTATAATACTTATCCTAAAACGAGATCGCTGAAAGGCAAGGTGTTCGTACTAATGTGGGTTCGTGCAAATCAATCTAAGGGACTCATCCTTACTTTCAAAACCATTCTGAGACTGCGTCATTATTTAATTATTAATATCCATGAAAGGAGCTCCAAACTTAGTAGTTTTAAACCGATTTGCTGTTGCAGAACGAAATATGTTTTAACAACTTGTAATAGAATTGAAATTTGATTGGTGTTTGCAACAAGCTCTGTATAGATTGCTGGTCAAAGTATAACGTCTTGAGATCTATAACAAAAGACGAGCAATAAGAAATACATTCTAAAGCCTTTGCTTTATATCGGATGATTCAACTTATGCCCCCTCTTCACGTCAGCAGGTTATGTAGAGCAGACAGCTTCTATTGTTTTGATAGGTGTCAGTCAAGAATCAATATCAACATACATAATAGGGTCTTATGTATAATAGAATAGTATTAAAAGAGTATAAACTATTATTATACGAAAGTGTGTCTGTTTGTTTGTTCCTCTTCAAGTCTAAACCGCAGAAATGATTATGACGAGCGTGGAAATACTTTCACTTGAATACATTGTATTATTAAATCTCGGAAAAACGTACAACTAACGCACGATAAATTAATATCAGCACAAAACCTTACATCAACAACATCTTGTCTATTAATCCTTCGATCGGGGATTCTTGGAAATGCTATTGTATTCTATTGTTGTCGCGATCACCGGTGCTCGTATGGGACTTGAAGGATTAATAAAATACATAGCGATTTTCCTGAACCTTGATACCTAGAAGATCTTGTCAGATCCTTATCTTTGATGTATTGTAAGTCAATTACAAGCCGTCGTGAGGGCAAGGTGATAAAGCCCTGTATCCCCAAGGGCCGTTTAACAGTTAGGGCCTCAGCCCGTGTAATTACAAGGGCGCCACAGTAAAACAAAGGCTTAGGATGTGCGGAGAAAATTGTTTCTGTAATCCTTCAAGAAAGCTTTGTTGCTTTGGGGTTCTGTAAAAGAAAGCACGGAGAGTTATTGTTTTGATAATTTTTCTCTTTATTAAAGTTTTGTAAATACTTGCCAATTTTTAAAGCATGACTGTGCATAATAGTAAAACTCAATGCATATTAATTGAATAACGAGAATAATTGAAACGATCTTAGTTTACGTGTTGTGTTAATGACTATTTCTCATTAAAAAAATACTTACATATTAACTAATATAATAAGAAAATAAATACCATTCTAGTGACAGAGATTAACAATAGAGTTTTAATGAAATAAATAAAATCTAGTGTAAAAAAAAAGAAAAGCAACGTTAAATGAATATTTGTAACTAGATAACGTCCGCAACTCCGTTGCGCCAAAATTCGTTTATCGCGCGGGAACCGTAAATTTTTTCGGGATAAAACTATCCTATGTACTTTCCTGGGACTCAAAGTATCTCTATATCAAATTTCACCAAAATCAAAGGTAACAGACAGACACACAGACACACTTTCGCATTTAAAATATTATTAGTATTTATGGACATAAAAATGTTAATTTTCATGTACATACTTTCAGCAGAACCTCACGTCTATAGCACCAACTCCTCTTGGCCGTTCCTCAGAAATCCAACTAAGACAGTATTAAGCGAAGTCTTGTAATACCTTGAAGGGCGGATGATAAAAAGGTAGTAAAACCGCCTCCTAATTGCTGGCCGAGAAGCGGCCTCTGTTATTGCGGCCCCTGTTACTATTGCGGCCCCTACAGCTGAAGAAAACGGGCCAATTACACCAGCTGAGGAAAATAGGCCTTGTAGTTATAGTTCCGTAGTAAAGATCAGGGGAGATCTTTTAAGATCAAGGAAAAAAAATACGTGTGGCACTGGCGGACTGCCGCGGTAAAGCTGTTTCATTGCATTTTTTATCAATTTTTTTAAAAGCCTATGCTGTCCCACTGCTGGGCAAAAGGCCTTCCCAAAGTCCTTCCATCAATGGAAGGGATATAAAATATCAATTATATTTTATGCAACTATAATTCGCATACGTCTAGTCGCACGCACTCACGCCGTGCCGAAGTCTGACAACGCCGAGTGGATGGTTTTAAGATTTTTTCGTTACAGAATTTTTCGATTCGGTCGCCGCGCTCAAAGCCTAAAAAATAAGTAACAAGCTTAAAAAATAAGTAACAAGGTTAATAAATAATAACTTGATGGAACCCTCATGAGATACTGTATGTATCTTTTTATTAGTAAACAGGTAAATCTACAGATTTCTCACAAAATGCTAAGCCCAAATTAATATTCTTTGCAGTACATCGGAGATGATATTGTGTAGCTCACGTGCCACCAGTACGGGAATCTCGCCACGTAGTTGAATTAAAATGCCTCCTGACCCTTTTTCATTAATAAGAGATCTTAGCACCGCTCTGAATATTTATAACTAAACGCCGGAAGTGATACGCTGAAAAAATTAATTTTAAGGCTCAATTTATACCGCCGCGGAATGGAACGGAAGCGACTTTTTGCAACTTTTTTGTACATAGCATAATGAACTTTATGTTAACAGCTGTAGCACACATCAAACACGAGCAAAAAGCGGAGAATTCTCGAGAATTCCGCGGAAGACGTGCGTCCAATTTTTGGCTCGTATAATTGTGTGTTATAAGTACTGTTGATATAGAGTTAATTTTGCTATGTACAATTGTACAGTTTCGTTGCAAAAAGTCGCCTCCGTCTCATTCCGCGGCGGTATAAATTATTGAGCCATAGATTATAAGCATAGGCCTTTGATTTTGAAAATTGGGCAATATTTTTATTTCAGACCTAAAATGGAATATATTATAAAACCTAAAAATATAATTTTCATTAAAGCTCTAAACAGAAGGCTCTAAGTTAACAAAGTTTAAAGATAAATCGTGGTCGCCATAAATTATATAACTTTTTCGTTGTTTAAACTATATTAAACATGTATAGGAAGCAATTGGGACTGTACGACACAAATTATATAGATTTTAAGCAGATATAAAAAGTATTTTAATTTATAAACGCATCCAAAACCATACTAAAATTTAACCAAAATATTTCCAGTGCCGATCACTTATGTCTTACACCACAGCTATAAGGTGAGGTTCCTTGATTTTTCCGATACATTTTCATGAGACGTCGGGCCGAACTATCACACATCTTTTATTATACAGATTTGTGGGATTACGGAGTGAATATTTGGCAATCCAGACGTTATGGACGAAGATGAATTAACATTACTATGATTGCTTTTGACCCCCATTATCGTAGACGTGTAGGTCAATCATCAGGGCGAGCGAAGCGAGCCCTAGTATATCCCACAACCTGAGCACTTTTGTGATTCACTTTACGGAAAAACTATCACGCCTATTGATTTGTGTTTTAACATAGTAGTTTTTATTTATATTATGTAGATGTGTTATCATCAGTCAGTCAACGTGTGACGATGCGAACCCTCACAAAGCTTGGGTTTTAGCTATAGACGAATATTATGCTCCTCTATTATTCATAATCTCCTAAACATCATAATTGCAACAAATAGTACGCTGCGCAACGTAGTTGAATATAATATTTAAATTTTCTTCATAGTGTGAACTAATTTAAAATATAATAACCACCTCTTTTAAAGTCTCATATAAATAAGCTATTTCCTGTAGCAGCACCACTAATTCCACAAATTCAAAGCTTAAAATGAAACAATACGTATTATTTTTAATCCCATTCCTAACTTAACAATGAGCTCCCCGTGGAGCCACAGCTTAAATAATATACAGTACACCAACAGATTTGATGCTCGTATCGGCGCACACGTGAGTGCAATTTTCTGTATGTTGAATTTAATTTCAAGGACTTGTTTTTTTTCTAGCAACCTACAACTTCGGTAACCAATCACAATCCTTTGATAATAAACTTAGTGATGCCCAAGGGACATGCTCATTGCTCAACTGTCATGAACACCGCAACGAAATTTATACATTTCGAGGATTAGGATTAGAGTAGGAGGCAAGGCAAGGCAACTTTCAAGGCACTCCACGCTACGCGGGAGCAAAATATTACAATAACCAAATAACTCAAGCAACTGGCTAAGTTACCCTACTGTATAAACATACTGTGACAACGAGGTGCCCGTGAACGGAGCTAATCGGCTTTTGAACAATACGGCTGACCCATTTAGCTATCGCGACAAACCTTTATGCCGCCATGTCATATTTTCAAGGCCATTATCAGCTTAGACAATGATACGCTTTGTTTGAAAATATAATTTTATCGATATCGATACTTATAACAAACAGGTGCAAAACTAAGTGATAGTTAGTACTTTTATTTAAAAAAAGTATTGTGTATTCCATAAACTTATATGCTAAGTACTCGCATACGGTTTTGCTCGATAGTTTTACTCCAAATCGAAGGAAATGACATATTTGACATATTTAATTCCATCGAGCCGGCTCGAAGCGAGCCTTCGAGCTGTTAGTTTTGCGGTCCACACGGTGGTTATTGCTCGATTTCGAGTAAAACTATCGATCAAAACCGTATGTCAGTACTTAGCAATACAGGGTGTAACAAAACTAAGTGTTAATACTTTATGGTGTGTACGTGTTCCTCTTAGAGAGTTTACTCGTGATGCTCGAGCGCTTGCCCATACAAAAGTGAAAAAAAAAAAAAATTTTGTATGGGCAAGCGAACCCTGAAGTATTTACAATTTGTTTTGTACACTGTAGACAATTTCCAAGATGCTTGAACAGAGTCATGAAACTTAATATTACGCAAAATTATCTTCAGTAAAGATTTAATGATATTCAAAATACTCCTCCACTTAGCTTTACTCCACCTTATACAAAATTGTAAAGTTATTCAAACTTTTTATATTCACTCCGTAAGTTCTGATATTGGAAACAACAACAAAACTAATATTTTCCGTAGCTCTCCTAAGACCTAAGTTTGTGATATTAAAAATGCCTTAAATATTACTTATCTAGGTCACCAGGGATTGGAAATGTAATATGGAAAGTTCGACATTAATATTCAGATTGCTCGTTGAGCTCAAAGATTTAAATCGCTAGATGTGTTTGATGCTAATAAAACCACGTTTTAAGCATTAGTATGCTTAAACATTTTAAGGATTAGTATCCTTACGAATATTTTGTGAAAGTTTGTCTGTCTGTCTATATCTTGAAATTAATATCTCTGGCAAATCTTAAAGATTTGAATCGCTATATGTGCTGGGGCGATGTGTTTGATGCTAATAAAACCACGTTTTAACGTGTGTCTGTCCATCTATTACCTCTTGTAGCTTACACTTTACCATTAAATATTTACTCGTAAACCATAGAAACAATTTTGATGTAAATTTGATAAAATGGTCTATCCTTTGAGTCTTGGGGACAAAGAAGTTTTCACGGAAAAATTTACGTTTACCGGTCTTGTTAATAATTGTTACGGTTTCTCTATAAAGAAATTTTAGCGCAAGGAAGTTGCGGGCAACTTCTAATTGGTAATGGATTTTAGAAAAGAGTAAGGACTTATATCTAAGTAATTTGTATCTATGGCTAATGTTTTATATCTTTAGGGACTTATATCGGAGTTTTTCTGTGAAAATATTGCTTTTACATCGCGTAGGGTCACTTGACAATAGACTCTATCTGGGTTTAATCTTATTTCTAAGATCGTAATCTAAGAAATTTTCCTACATAATAGTTTGCTACATTATATATCTTAGGAAGGAAAAATTAAAAAGCTAAATCTTTGTGATCGTGGAAAGTGGTTCCACTGTGGTAATAATTATCAGCATTTTGAAGTACTGTATCCACCGCTGTATTACGAACGCTATGTGGCGGCGACGCTACCAATCTAAAATACGATATGGCCTAAAAAAGCTATCAAGCAACTATCCTTCAGAAAGGTTGGGTCAGCCTATATAGAGCGGTTGCTAGGTGGAGTTGGAAAGCAAAACATGAGCATTTTGTGAATGGGGTTATTATTGGTCATATTATTGTACTTTTTGTTCGCGATATTTAAAAAAATGGACCAATATGACTCCTGCGGCTCTAGACAAGTGGCAAGCGATTATCGTAATCGCTAACGCTAACTCTACAAGATGTATGCGATTTGACATAAGTCGTCGCTTCGCTAGCGAATACTAATGTCAAATCCATACATTTTGTGGCGTTACGTTAGCGTTAACGATAATCGCTTGCCACTTGGCTAGCCCCGCTGGAAACATTCAAAATCATAATCTGCATGCTTTTCTGAGTTCAACCTCATTTTGCATTGCATACTCAACTCTTACCATCGCCTTCTCTAGTATCCTTTAATAGAATAGCACTTATTAATTTACCAAATAAAGATTGAGTCAGCGATACAACTTACCAGGTACATTGAACTCACGCTGGCAACATGTGCGCAAACAAAAGTTTTCTAAGTCGAGTTAGTGAGTTTGCGGTAAGTGCGATACTTACCCTGTTGGCACTGTGCGCTGTTTATATGTCTGCCGTTTGCATGGTAATCATGGCCCTGATATTTTACCTATTTTTAAAATAATTTTTTTTAAAGGTTATGACTTTGTGAGTGAAAGGTCTAATTTCGCGCCCTTGTTGACAGAATGATCATGGAACTTATTATAGGCACGGCATATTAATAGAATTCTTTGGGGTCATTATATTTTGTTTTTAAATGCCTTCCCTACGGAGATTCCGTAATTTACCGTATTTAAAGCCTTATAAACTGATAATTTGAAAGCTACAAAGTTATAATAAAAATACAGGTATAATCTTCAGTATATCAACATTCCTTTCCCCGTTTTAAATTTTCTATTTTTGTTTATTATACTCATGATGTCAGCTTCCAAAATAAACCCAATTTATTAAAATTCAAGCATACATTCTGCATCTCCTTAGGATTTATAAATTACTTTTATTTGAAACACACGCCAATAGATCGACAATATCATAAACTACATATTCCCCGTTTGAATTTTTTTTAGGACAATTTTGAACCAAGATAAGTAAAAAAATAGGGTTTTGGTGCGATCTCGGCAACGCGGCAAATGTATGGCCAAGGTCGTTTGCTCGGGGGACGGCCTTAACTGGACATTGACTTAAAAGCGTACTTTGTATGAAGAATGTTCGTATGAAGATTTTTTTTGTCATTTACGTCGTGCAACATGTGTTTTTCTGGCCTACCTTACCTTGCCTACAGATGGTTTTAGTGATCCCATTATTCCCAATCCAAGCATTGTCTAATTGCGAACATACTACATTCTATATAATACTTAGGAATTGGGATATACATAGATAGGATTTACACACATGTTATGTATGTAATATGTATTCAGCATGTACTTATGTTTAGAGGCTGTAATTGGCTAAGCCAATCTTGTGTCATCAAAGCGTCATTCTTGGTCGTTCATTACGTGGAACATGCTGTTGAATATTTATGTGACGTCATTCCCGTGACGTCATTTCCTCATCCCGCCTTCTCATTTGCCCTGAGCCCATGAAAGTCAATTTTGGCTAAACGGCTCGTCAAATTATAGGGCGGATGTTTAAAATACGGTAAGCTCTTCTAGATGAAATATTCGTTTGAATAATTCTGTTTGTTAAATGTTTTTTTTTTCTTTTTTTTTAAGTAGAACCTCAGGTCTTGATTTTTGTATGCCTCAGCGTATATCAGTACCATTGCTCTTGTTTTAAGTAAAGCAGATACTAATATTATTGATAAATATGAGGATATTTATGGGAGTTCGCTATTTTACAAGTAAAATATCAGACGGCCATTCGATAACAGATTTATTGGCAAGGCAACCGATGACAACCATAGACATACATACCAATTCCTTTCCCATAGAATAACAAATAATAAAGATTAATAAAAAATATAAAAGCTCTTAAATAAACATAATATCTAAAACTCATTCCTTTTAACCAATCCAAAAATCTTAATAAAACTTGCTGTAGTCAATCCTGGGAACATTACGCTTCGGTCACCCGAGAGAAGGGCAAGCTGGAGCTAAAGTCTGCGATACTTCTCCCTCACTTAAAACTGGAGCCTGCTCCGCGCATTGGGCCTCCGCTTCCCAATCTCTTTCCAAGCTTCCATCATCAATGATTGCAGGTGCTGAGCAATCCTGATTACTTATGTTACTGTCCCTTTCCTCCTCCTGTGAATCCCACACATTAGAATTCTCCGTTAGAGGTAAAAGGGCCGGCTCAGCCTGACCTGGGCCTTGTGAGCTTGCCGATATCTCCGTGTCCCAAGGTTGTCTACCGCTGATATTCCCCTTATACAACAAAATTTGATTTTTGTGCTTTTTAATAATGTTGGATGTCTCCAAATCCCTAACAAAAACCAACATTCTTCCTAAAAGCTTAACAATTACACCTCTAACCCATCTATATCTATCTTTACCGCTATACTTCTTAAATAATACGTGTTGACCAGTACGCCAGTCATTATTTCTGTGATCATTAGCTGGTGAACACTGCTCAGACACATCATCGTCAGACGGGGGTGCAGTAAACGAGGACGACGGCACGGTGACGGTAGGCGTCAGATCGAGCCGAGATCGCAGCTTGCGACCGAACACTAGTTGAGCCGGTAAGGTGTTCGTTGAACTATGAACAGAATTACGATAATCAAATAAATACTTAAATAAATTGGCCTTACCGTCCTTTGCGTTACTACTCAAAATGCTAGATTTAATCCCCTTTTTCACTATCTTCACGTATATCTCGGCTTGTCCGTTACTAGCCGGGTGATACGCCGGCGATGTTAACTGACAAACCCCATTCAATTTACAAAAATCATCGAATTCTTGCGAGCAGAAGGCCGTTCCGTTATCAGTCACTAACGTATGTGGCACACCGAATCGCGACATAAACTCATGCATTTTCTCTATAACAGCCCCCGAATAGCAACTACTCATGTCGGAAGCCTCCACCCACTTGCTGAAAGCATCTACAATGACTAAATACATTCTGCTGTGCAATGGACCCAGGAAGTCCAAATGTACCCTGTGGAAGGCGTGCGGCGGCTGCGGCCAGGGCGACGGTACTTCGCGCGGCGGCGAAGCCCTCAGCTGACTACAAACGCTACAAGTGTTAACAAGTTGTTCCAGCGTTTTATCGATTCCCGGGAACCATATGCGAGATCGCGCTTCTGCTTTTGTTTTAACAATACCAAAATGGGACGAATGCAATTCCTTCAGCACGCGACCCCGTAATGATTCCGGAACTACCACCTTATGCCCTCTCATGAGACAGCCGCCCTCTTACGACAGTTGTAATTTACAAAGAAAATAAGGCTTTATTCTTTCCTCTGTTATTTTGCGAGGCCAACCGTTCAATACGTATCCGATAACCCTACTTAGTACCGGATCTTTACTTGTGGCGTCTCGCAACTCGTGCGGTGTAATGGGCAAGTCGCCGCGGACGACGAACCGCAAGTACGCGGCGTGGTCGCAGAAGTCCTCCTCCTGTCGCGCCTCGCCGCCATCGTCTTCGGCTGGCGCATCCCGCACCGGCGACGGCAGACAGGCCCGCGATAGGTAATCCGCGCTGTTATCTTTGCTCTTAACATACTCGATGACGTAATTATAACTACTTAGAAACAACGCATATCTCTGAAGTCGATTCGCCGATACTTCCGGTGATATTTATTATTGTGACCGAAAATAGACAACAACGGCTTGTGATCCGTCCGCAGAACGAACGGCGTCGACCGTTTTTTATTCATCAGTACAGGTACTGATGAAATCGAATCGACATCGACATATATCCGAATATTATCGCCGTGGCTTCCTTCTCTGTTTGCGAATAACGTTTTTCGGCGCTATTCAGCGTACGCGATGCGAATGCGATCGGCCGTTCACAATTGTCGCTGTCGATCTGCGACAAAATAGCTCCTAAACCGTACGGCGAAGCGTCCACCGTTAATATTATTTTAGCGTCAGCGTTAAAGTGTGCGAGAACCTGATCCGACGTCAAAACTTTCTTAATATTTAAAAACGTATTGTTCTCTAGGTCCGTCCACCTCCATTTGACGCCCTTCTTTAACAAATCGTACAGAGGACTTAAAATAGTAGAAGCTCGAGGCACAAAATACCTATAATAATTAATAAGCCCTAGAAAAGACTGCAACTGAGCAACATTTGCGGGCACCGGGGCTTCCATAATCGCCTTAATTTTCTCCGGAGATTTTTGAAGTGAAAACTTCTTTAGCGGCGTTGAGCACTTGTGGGATGGGTAAAAACTGTGAAACTCGCGATAGATTTACGTGTTGATCGAAAAACCATACAAAACGCGTAAGACGGTTGGAGAGTAGTGTTTTGTGTCGAACTCGAACTCGAACTCAATTTGAAACTTGATCGAAACTTGATCGAAACTTTATCGAAACTTGATCGAAACTTGATCGAAACTTGATCGAAACTTAATCGAAACCTTGATCGAAACTTGATCGAAACTTGATCGAAACTTGATCGAAACTTGATCCAAACTTGATCGAAACTTGATCGAAACTTGATCGAAACTTCATCGAAACTTGATCGAAACCTTAATCGAAACCTTGATCGAAACCTTGATCGAAACTTGATCGAAACTTGATCGAAACTTGATCGAAACCTTGATCGAAACTTGATCGAAACTTGATCGAAACTTGTTCAAAACTTGATCGAAACTTGATCGAAACTTGATCGAAACCTTGATCGAAACCTTGATCGAAACTTGATCGAAACAACTTGATTGACGATTTTTTAAAAATCGATTTTCATAAAAAATGGGTTAAAAAAATGCACAACGTTAATAATCAAGTTTTCATTTCTGCCGGCACTCCCGGAGTGCAACCAGTTTTTTTTTTAAACCCTCCTTGCTAATGACATAGCCTAAGTAGTTAATTTCGTCTTTAAAGTACTCACATTTCTCCTGCTGTAAGACCAGACCGGCGTCCTGCAAGCGTCGGAGTACCTCGTACAGCCTCTCAAGGTGCTCGGCGCGGTCGCGGCCGGTGATGCACACGTCATCCAGCCGACAGAGCACACCGTCTATGCCGCCCAGGAGACCTTCCATAGCGCGCTGAAAAATGGCCGGCGCGCTCGACAATCCGAACGCCAGTCTATTGTATGCGAAGAGTCCTCGGTGCGTGTTAATACACGTATACATTTGTGACTCTTCTTCTAGAACAAATTTATTATAAGCCATCGACAAATCTAGCTTGGTGAACTGCTGGCCTCCGTAAAGCTTCGAAAACAATTCCTTAATTGTTGGTAACGGATACTTGTCTACGACTAATTGTTTGTTCAACGTTACGGAGTAGTCGACGCATAATCGCAGGGAACCATTTCGCTTCAACAATGGCACGATGGGCGAAGCGTACGCCGACTGGGAGACAGGTCTAATTATACCTAACTCTACGAGCCTATCTAATTCCTTCTCTATCTTGTCTCTCAGTGCGAACGCCATAGGCCGCGCTTTGAAAAAAATAGGTTCCGAACCAGGTTTAATAGTTAATTTAACTTTGTATTTGTTAAACATTCCTAATTTATTCGAAAATACATCGGCGTAACGTAACTTCAGAGAGTCGACGTCGCTGCATGTTACAGAATTATTGTACACTGGTGTCAACTGTAAGCTAAACTTTGCGATAAAATCGCGACCGAGTAGCGGCGGGCCACCCTGTTGCACGACATACACCTTTAGCTCGTGCACGAGGCCTCGCCTTTCGACTTGCATAGTTGCACTACCCATGCATGGAATACCCTCCCCCGTATAGCTAACTAACTTTATACGTGTGACTGATAACGAAATGCTAGGGAAATGTAGCGCGAATATACGTTCAGGTATGACGGTAACGGCCGAGCCGCTGTCGATTTCGAACGTTAATTTAACCCCGTTCACTCTCACAGACTCGACTAGAGGCTCGCCCTTTGCAGACCGAACATTAAAGCACTTACCGTCGTCGTCGTCGTCGTTCTCGTTTTCCTCATCCGCCTGTACACTCTTTACCAATTTGCACATTCTATACAAATGTCCCTTTTTATTACATTTCTTGCACGTATAGTTTGCGAAACGGCAATCCGCGGAAGTATGATTTGTATAACCACACACCGCACATCTTTCCTTATTGACAACCTTTCTGTCAGTCTTGTTGTTGTTTTTCATTCTGTCAATTTTGAAAAGCGGCGGAGCGTTCGACGTTGACGCTGTCGCCGAAGCAGCGGCGGCGCGCGCCGCTTTCAAATTCTCCGCTAGTTCCACGGCCTTTGCTAATGTCAGCCCCGCCAACTCCTGCACGTATATCTTCTCCTTTTCCGGACCCGGTAGCATGCCCATCACGAATCGATCGCGTAGGACCTCCTCCACGTCAGTGAACTTGCAATGTGCGGTGAGGCCCCGTAGTCTCGCCCCCCACTGGGAAGCCGATTCCGTTGGCAACTGCACTGCGGCATAGAAATTATGTCTTTCACTGAAGCCCATTTGCCTGGGAGTGAAATGGTCATCCAGAAGTTTGATGACGTCCTCGTCAGCGCCAGGTCGTTCACTAGCTGATACGTGTCGTCTGCTAACGCACTCAGCAGGTACGCTCGTCTCTTTACTCCCGCCGGATCGTTCTCCGCGCCTATGTCGTTCGCGAGGAACCATTGTGAGAGCCGGCTTTTAAACGTTCCCCATACTTGCACTTTGTGGTCAAAATTTGATAACAAGCCACAACTGCTAACCGACATGGCTCAATTTGTACACTTTTCTCGTCGCCAGTGATAAATATGAGGATATTTATGGGAGTTCGCTATTTTACAAGTAAAATATCAGACGGCCATTCGATAACAGATTTATTGTCAAGGCAACCGATGACAACCATAGACATATATACCAATTATAAATGCGAAAGTGTGTCTGTCTTTTTGTCTGCAGTCTATGTGTCTGTACCGATTTGAATTAAATTTGGTATGGATATGTTTGGAGAGACCGGAAAGGAGAGAGAAAAACTTCTTGCCTCGGAAAATATAAGGTACCCGCGGGGAAAGGGAATTCTGCGCAACTGTTGCGGGCGTCATCTAGTCTAAGTATGTAATAAAGCACAAACGAAGTAATTTTTCATAATTAATTTTTTATAACTTCCGGGTCTTGGGGTAAGAATTTTTACGACCAAAGGGACAATGTTAACCCTTCACTGCTTACATTTTTGAGGCCCTATCACCCGTGAGACCGTAAAAAGTTTTAAAATGTACCCGCAGGTTGTGAAAATTTAACGCATAAAATTTTATATCGTTACTATCTGTGGCCCGCGGTGCGCCTAAAACGCAAGTCCATCCCAGGGGAGCCGTACAAAATTCGACACAAAAATGGACTGTTTTTTTTATTTTTTACTATTAGGGTGGGTTGCACCAACTTATTTTAACTATAACTACAGTGCAAAATGTCAAATCTTTGGTTAAGGACGCCATATTTAACGATAACTGTAACCGCTCGTACTTATATCAAAACTAGCGACCCGCCCCGGCGTCGCACGGGTATAAAATATATAGCCACTGAAAAAATGATTAAAATCGATAGCCTATGAGCCTTTACGTGGTCTACTCCTTATCTGTGCCTAATAAGTAATAACATAAAAATTGCTCCAGTAGTTCGCGAGATAAGCCCTTTCAAATAATTTCCCCCGTTTTTCCGCATTCTCCTATTAGTCTTAGCGTGATAAAATATAGCCTATAGCCTTCCTCAATAAATGGGCTATGTAACACTGAAGGAATTTTTCAAATCGGACCAGTAGTTCCTGAGATTAGCGCGTTCAAGTTAGCCCTTTCGAATAATTTTCCCCGTTTTTTTCCACATTTTCCTCTATTTCTTCGCTCCTATTAGTCTTAGCGTGACAAAATATAGCCTATAACCTTCCTCGATAAATGAGCTATCTAACACTGAAAGAATCATCAAAATCCGTTGCGTACTTTTAAAGATTAAAGGGAACAAAGGGACATGAGGGAAAAAAGCGACTGTTTTATAATATGTATAGATTTTTTCGTGAAATTTTACTATGGCTCAAAGTGTTGTTATAATAAATGTTATTTTTAATGTCGATTTTTACGGATAATAAATCCCATTAACTGTAACTTTAATAAAAACATAACTTTCACCATAACTGTAACTATAACCACGCCTCTGGTGCAACCCACCCTTAAAGTTAAGATTGTTATTACCAAGGTTTAATAAATATAATAGATATTTTTATTAAAACACCTTGACTTCTATTATTCAAAAAATACATTTTCAAGTTCACTCAAACAAAAAAGTAGATTTCTTATCATAACAAACCACTCCAGTTTTGGGACTTTAAGAGCTCATTCTACAGAAAATCGAATTGCCATTTCTAGTAAGTATTTTAGAACCAAAATATAAGGTGAAAATAATATGACTACCAACGATAGGTTAGTTTTCCTACGCTTCATGAACCTAAATTTATTTCAACTGTATTTGCAAAGCTGTTATTGTTCGCCGAAATCATTGGGGCAGTTTCGATGTTTGTTCAATGTACAGTGAGCATCTGTGGGCAAACGTGGGGAAATGTGGACAAACGTGGGGTGTGATTAACGTTCAGTATTTACGGGATAGGCTTAGGTGTTTATGATTCAGTGTTTACAACAAGACAACAGTAAGCATTCAGCATCGTTTTAGGGTTCCGTAGTCAACAAGGAACCCTTATAGTTTCGGTCTGTCCGTCCGTCTGTCTGTCTGTTTGTCCGTCTGTCTGTCCGTCTGTCTGTCCGCGCTTTTACTCGGAGACTATAGGACCTACAAAGCTGTAATTCGGCATGAATGCACATATTAATGATTCCAATAAAATGGTATATAAATTCTTAAGTCAGAGAAGCTTTTAATGAAATATTGTTACAAAAACCTTTAGAGATTCATGACTAGACGTTTCCCCCGACTTGCCAAAGAAAGTGTCGTGGTAACCGTACATTTTTCCGTGGTAAACAGTTGCTGTTCTTCCCAGTGATGAACTCTATGTCTCTACTCTCTGACAAACTTAAAATGTGTCTGATCACTCTGAGCCTTATAATCAACTAGATGATGCCCGCAACTCCGTTGCGCCAAAACTCGTTTATCGCGCGAGTACCGTACATTTTTCCGGGATAAAAAGTATCCTACGTCCTTTCCCGTAACTCAAAGTATCTCCAAATAATCTCCAAATAAATACCAAATTTCAGCAAAATCGGTTCGGCGGTTTGGGCGTGAAGAAGTAACAGACAGACAGACACAGACACACTTTCTCATTTAAAATATTAGTAAAGTATGGGTGCAATCAAGCAAAGCTTTTCTCTTAACTTTATTAACCCTTCAACTGTTAAGTTAACTGATGGGTTAAGAAGGGTCATGCGCCTATGGCTACCGTAGATTGTTGACTCTAATAAAAGTCCATTACTACTGGATATATTTTTTTAATCTTTTACTTGTTTCAGACCCTATTTTCAAAAGATTCAAAATTGCAAACTAAAATCCATCAAAGTTCCCCTAAACAGTATCTGTACACTCATATTTTACATTTAAAAGTATCTTTTGTAGATTTTGTTATGTTAAAACTGAACAGAAGACAGGTAAAAGATGTATCAACATTATGAATATTGCAGACATTTCAGCTCTGTTCAGGTAATGAATGCACGAGACTATGTCGCCGGCTCTCGGCTTTTACATTTAATTACATACTCATTTAGAGTTTATTATGTAGCAGTTTCACTTAAATAAGGTTTTTAAGAGTTAACTTTTAAAAGCGTATATAAAACGCTATTAACACGTACAGTAAAACCCGTTTAATACGATTTCACAGGGACTCAACCAAAAACGCGTCTTATGCGGGAAAGCGTATTATGCGGGAAATAAGGAAATAAAAAACGGAGCTACTACATACGTATGAGTTATTAATTATTATGTTTTTTCGGATGTAGGTGTTCATATCAATGAAGAGAATTATGCGTCTACATTAATTTAATCTGGAAGTGATCATCTAGAGCAAAAGCTCTAGATGATCACTTCCAGATTAAATTAAGTTAAGATGGTTAAAAAACCAATCGATGAAATGAATGCCGGTCATCCTCGAAGCTCGAGATTGTGCTGATATATTATGTTACAGGAAGCGATTTTACGTTTTTGAAACAACGTGGATTTTTCGCATTACCAATCACCAGCGAACGTACCTAAAACATAGGATTTATCTGGCATTCCCACTGATTTGACGGTACACAATGCCGTGGCGATGAGGTAAGAGGTTGGCCGTTAGGGCGTATTAAACGGGATGACGATCGTATTAAGCGTTAAAGAATAAAGTTGCAGGGACTGATGCACAATGGCGTATTATGCGGGAAATCGTATTAAGCGTGATCGTCTTAAACGGGTTCTACTGTATTTAAACGTGTTTTCATTATTTTCGAAAAGTAACTAGGACCTACCAATCTGAGATAAAGTTAGTTGATTTCATTTCATATTGTTACCTCTTTCCATAATACGTTACTTTATCAAAGGATATTTATATCGGATTAGCGAAAACATCCGTTTTAAATATGCGGCTAACCGCCGCGCCATTCTGAGAGACATTTAATTATGATTAACCTTCAATTTTATGAAGAGTTTGACAGATAATGTATAGGGCTTATGTCAAAATTTTGAATTAATTACATTTAAGTAAGTGATTAATGTTCCACTCTGAGTGAATTTTCATTGCGGAAACAGATATTTGGAATAAAAACAATCGTATGCCATTTTCAAGAACTCAAAGTATTTTATCGTTTCTGCGTCGCGTGAGGACTGACACTTTACAATGAATGACTTCAAGTCGTTTCCAAGATGTATCCTTTTTAAGTTTTATTCGTAATATTGTTATATTTATTTCGTATAATATAATTATAACATAGTATGACAAGAATCACAACAGAAACGTGAATAGTTGTGTGAAGAGTTGTAATTTAGTAAATTGTGTATTTTGTACGGGAGTGCAGCGGACTGAGAGCTGCAACAACTACGATTAGGGTTGCCACCTGGCTAGAACAACTTTGTCGTTACATAGTTTATAATTAAAATCAAGTTTTTTTAGTTTTCGTTAATTATTATCATAAAAATTTAGCTTATTTCAATAATTTACAAAATATGTACTTCAAAAATATAGTATAGTTTATATCCCACAACCTGAGCACTTTTGTGATTCACTTTACGGAAAAACTATCACGCCTATTGATTTGTGCTTTAACATAGTAATTTTTAATTATATGTAGATGTGTTATCATCGGTCTGGCAAGGTGTGGTTACTATCTATACTAATATTATAAAGCGGAAGAGTTTGTTAGTTTCTTTGTTTGTTTGAACGCGCTAATCTCAGGAACTACTAGTGAAAATATAAAAAAAACTGCCTTAATGAACTATCAAGCAAAAAACGACGCGAGTCCTCACAAATCTCGGCTTTTAGCTAGTTTTATATTATCACTATCTGTTAATTGTACCGTATCTATACTAATATTATAAAGCGGAAGAGTTTGTTTGTTTGTTTGTTTGTTTGTTTGAACGCGCTAATCTCAGGAACTACTGGTTCGATTTGAAAAATTCTTTCAGTGTTAGATGTTATCGAGGAAGGCTATAGGCTATATTTTATTACGCTAAGATTAATCTTTCAGGCCCCGCGCGAGCACCGGTGATCGCGAGAACAAAAGAATACAATGGGAATTCCTAGAACCTCCGATCGAAGGATTAAAAGGAGCGAAGAAATAGAGGAAAATGTGCAAAAATGGGGGAAATTATTTGAAGGGCTTATCTCACGAATTACTAGAACATTTTTTCTGTTATTTGGGTCAGATAAGAAGTAGACCACAAGAAGGATCATAGGCTTTTTTTGTGGACTAATTTGTCTGTGAAATATCTAATTTACGCGGGCGAAGCCGCGCGGAACGTCTAGTGATAGAATATGTTTACACTGTCCTAGGTTGTATAAATTGTCTTTTCATTGTCTTCTTCTTTTTGTTTTTTCGTTTAGTGTAATGAGTCAAAATTTTGATAAACGTTAAATTTATTTGTCAATGACAACAAAAAACTCCGAGGTGGCAGCCCTACTATACAGTATGTTCCGGAAAACAGCGCATATTTAGCTGCAGCGATAGCGCGGAGTGAGTTGTGGAGCGTTTGGGAACACGGCGCTAATTTAAATGACCGTATATTGTCGTATCTACCACTTCCTACTTTTTACGTCCTTATTTTTTTATGCAAAAATAGCATTTTTACCTACGAAATTATGTTCGCCGTGTTTTTCTCGGAACGAGCACTAAGAAGTGCACTTTTTGCCCTTTTTTTTGACAGGACAACAATTTTTTCTTTGTAATTCTGAGAAAAACAAAGGTTTTCTGTCAAACATATACTTTTGTCGGTAAACGTATTTACGATGTATTACTTCGTTGAATATTTTCCATGATTGGCTTTATTTGTGTCTCACAGCCATCAGGGACGGTAAATATTATTATTTGTATAATTTTCTTATCCGTCGCTCCCTCCATAATTTTAACAAACAAACTGTGCATTTCCCGACGCCATGTTTTTTCCCTTAAACATCTGAAGCTCGCTTTATTTACATTTTTGGCATTTGCTTAAAATGATGGAAAATTCTGAAAATTTCTTAGCATCAGGTTTGTATGGTGTGTGTATAGTGTATGTACAAACATTTTGCTATAATTATTAAAATACCCTATACTTTAATGTCTTGAGGTTTAACATAAAGTTATGGAAGTTAGATTTTGTTGTCATGTTTATCGTAAAAACGAATCTTTTTCGGACCTTCAAGTTTCGTCTTTAATCCCTTTAGGTAGACTTTTGAAGATTTACTCTTAGTGCGTAATATGTAATATAATATGCGAAATTTAGCTCCAAAGTTTGGCCTATGCATAGAATCAGCTCTGTTCAGTAACACACACGTAAAACTTCTGAATGAGATAACGCGTATAATGTGGTATGTTAGAACAATACACATGTAATCGAAGCACAAACAACAGTTGACAAAACCCGTGCACGGGGGAATACTGCAGCCGGTTTCATTTAACTTGTGCCGTCAGACTCACCTGGAATACCGTATAATACATATTTTAATGAATTGTACACATCATGTAATTACAGTTTTGAATAACATGTACAGGGTTAATATTTTGTGCCGTTTCGACACTTTTGTGTGACAGTACGTTTTTTTAAAAAGGAATGTTGCAGCTGATCACAGCTATTCTTCTGCTAAACTAACCTACTGCTTTCTGTGAAGCAACAGTAGCTTACAATCAGGATAGAATTAACGTTTCATGTTTATTAATTCTACGAATTTTCGAAACAAAATAAATGTCGTTTTTATTCACTCTGTATTAACTAGTACTGAGGTAAGTATGGCTATTGACACCGTAGGTCGGTTCAATTCTTCCTCTTGCTAAATGCGACATAAAGAGTTATGACAATAAATATGATCACATATTTATGTTATAGCTTGTTTTTAAAGTAGTTGTCGTATATATAATATTGAGAAAAATGCAAGAAAAGTAACCAAGAAAATGTCTCACTTTTGTATCTTCCTGAAAATCTGAAGAATGTAATGGCGGCATTATGTAATTGTACGTTAAATTAATACAAAAGCGTTTGTTTTCTTTTCTATTTTTCTCCGCTCATCCCCGTTCGTGACTAGCGCCATTTGTTGCATCCAACTACGTTAATAGACAAACTTCAAAAGAAAAGTGCTTCAAATGAGTAAGTATATTTCGCCTTTATGGGACAGACTTAAGGTTTATTTTTGCGTGCACAAACTTCTTCCCCTCTCAAGCTAGAGTATAACAAATTTGGATTTTACCCGCTCGTGTTAAGATTGGTTTTTGCGTGTGTGTATGTCTGTCTGTGTTAATTGAATGCGGTTTGATCTGTAGATACAGCACGCGGTGATTGTTGGGTGAATTATCAACACTACAGTAAATACTGATCGGTTTTTCTGATTTACGAATCACTGGAACGCTGCATCCATATTTTATTGTGAAAATATTTGAGTTACTTTTTTTACTTTGAGAGTAGTTTGCTATGGTAATTATTTCGAATACATTAATTTATGTAAAAGCAGTAATCAAATAACTTCTTTGAAATGTTAATTAAATGGTTTCTTCCTGACCTACTTCTGATCTGGCAAACGTAGTTGTGGGAAGATATTTCGACAGACAGATGAGTTGGCGGATTTAAGCAGTATCTGATGGTGATGATGATGATGATGTAATAATAATATGACACACAAAGCTCAGGGAAGTAACTGCTTGCGGTCTGTGGTCGACAGTTACATAATATAACCATAGACAAATTAAATGATATAACTTATCAGTTACCTGTGTAAGTTGGTCGTACCCACAGATTGTCGTACCTTTGTCATTTCTATCCACAATTGGTTTATTCTAAACTAGCGACCCGCCCCGGCTTCGCACGGGTGTAAAATATATAGCCACTGAAGAAATGATTAAAATTGATTGATTCAGCAGTTTTATATTCATTTAATACTACCCGTGGCCCGCATTTGTCGGTACCGCCGCAAAAGCTACGTCTCACAGGAAATTGAAGCCTTTTGCAGGGTATAGGAAAATCAGTAGGGATCATTGGTATTCTCGGTATATGAACTAATTCACCAGCTGCAGGGCCGGTAATAATCTTCGTTACTGCGCACCCCCGCCTTGGTAAGTTGGTAGCGCCCACTTCGAAACGGGCATATATCGCAATTTTTTATTTCACCATTACTTCTAAACCAAACGTCCAATTTTAATTATTCAAACACCAAATATTATCTACATAAACTGTACTTAGTGATGAAATAATTAATTTTAATAAGGATTATCAGCATGAGTAAAATAAATGCGTTTAAATGTAGTCCAAAAAAATCAAGATTTTTAAATAAAAAAATGGGTGCTGTGCCTCATTTGACATAGATAGGTATAGTGTGTTGCAGATATTTTTGTAGATATTTATAAGATCTACATTTACTTAGAACATTGTATGGTTCTATCTTTTATAGTTTAGGCAGCGTACGCAAAATAAGTAACTTTTCTGGTTGATTTTTTTTACCTTGTGTCAGGAAAACCCAAATATCTTACGGAACCCTATATTTTCTACAATAAAAAGTAGCCTATGTTACTCGTAAATAAAGTATCTTTCGAATGGTGAAAGAATTTTTAAAATCGGTCCAGTAGTTTTTGAGCCTATTCATTACAATTAAACAAACAAACAAACAAACAAAGTTTACCTCTTTATAATATTAGTATAGATATACTTAACCACTATTAAATCGTGTAAGAGTTATTTTCCTGAAATTGAGATATTCAATTATCGAATTGAAATATTGTTTTTATGAAAAAACAACCTTAGACTTCTTTCAGCATTTTTACTATCCTATGGTTCTTATTTAGCAATATTTTCACTACTTTGAAGCGTGCAGGCTAATAATATTTCCAAAATGTTTTCGACTTGATTGTCCTAATTTTCGGCGCACGTTTATACATCATGTTCCAATTACACTCTGCACCCTGTAGCTGAGATTCCGCGCCGTGTTGTTCCAGCAAATTGTGTAAACATTGTCCTCGAGCGCTCCGCAAAGGAAAATATTAAACAAAAATACAATCTTACAAAATACTAAATTGAGTGATTTCTGAAGTAATAATGAGGAATTTTACAAAATGTTCTTTGGTGTAGTGAACTTATGAGTTGCCATCAGAGAAATTGATTCAAAGACAGTTGGTAGGTCTATATCAAGTCTATATTAGTGGTGTCTGGGCTTTATAATCCGACAAATAACGTAGGTACATTTTATCTGAAAACATAACTAAATTCTAGTACATTCTACACAGGTCCGCTATGTTCTTGTGAATCAATTTTATGAAAATGTATAAAGTTAGGCCTACTTATCGGTACTTACATTAAATCTGTTCTTTTGCTGTTGTTTCCTGTCGTCACCGGCGGTAATCACTTACCATCAGGTGTCAGTTCGTTTGTCTATAAATCGATAGCTAATATGACATCTCGCATTCGGCCGTGCAGCGTGCTGGCGTGCGGCATGCGATGGAGGCGGTTAGTAAATTATTTCCCGGATAGTATAAACTCTAGGAAGCGAATAAAAATGTCGACGGAAAGTTTCTCACGAATCTCCGCTGTTTACGGTGGGGTGGAAATGATTTATTTTTCAGAAATTCATGGTTGCCTTGTTTAAGAGTAGTAGAGTTCTTTGGGTAGTCTTAGACAGAAGCTCTAGGACTGTTACCTCATTCTGTGACTTCGGTCGCTGGAAAGCAGCTGAAGTGTTTGTGTCTAAACACACTAGGCCGAACTTACGCCGGCGTTAATTCCGCGTGATTACGCCCGCAATGTATTTTAAATTGCCGACGACACACTATTCCATCGCGTGCCGTCCGTATTTTGTATGCGTTTGATATTGCGGACGTAATTTACGCCGCGTAACTTTGGCCTAGTCACTAGTGTGTTTAGACACTTAGGAACAAAATTAAAATTAAATACTTCTCAAAAGCCGTGCCTAAAATATTTTAACAATGTAGGTGTAGACATAACAAATTATTATTTTAAGGTTATTGGCCTAATACGATGACGACAAAACGGTTTAATGAGCGCTTAAAATAATTATAAATAACTAGCTGTGCCCCGCGGTGTTACCCGCGATTTATTAGGTGTAATTAGGTAAACTAAATTGTGTTGTAATAGGTAAATAGTATTAGAGACAAAAAAAATTGAGTTTGATCATCGGAAACTTCATTTTTGATGACTGAGAGATGGAAGTTTGATGGAAGACACTGTTTTGTGATAAGCAGCACTCCTAGGGTTTAGTAGAAGATGGGACGAAATGACATCAAATGACACTCGAAATCAGTATGTTAAGGTTAGAATAAATTCACTTTTATAGTTAATAACTTAGTTTGTTCCTAAAAAGGAGAATTAAAACTCAACACTAATGACGCGATGCACCGTTTCGTTAAAAGTAACACTACCAGGAGGGGGATGGGGGGGTTTGGGGGGGCGCAGCCCCCCCAAGTAGAAGACGGGACGAAAGCCTATGAATCCAATGACACTCAATATATGTATGTTTAGTTTAGGTTAGAATAAATTCACTTTTATAATTAATAACTTAGTTTGTTCCTAAAAAGGAGAATTAAAACTCAGCATTAACGACGTGACACTGTTTCGTTAAAAGCAACAGTTTCAGGAAAAGTGGGGGGGGTTTGGGGGGGCGCAGCCCCCCCAAGTAGAAGACGGCAAAATTTTGAGAATCGGTTCACAAACGGCGGAGTCATCGTTGCACATATTATAAGTAATTAAAAAAATTAACATAACACCTCCTCCATTTTGAAAGTCGGTAAAAAATGTAGCCTATGTGATAATCCAGGATGTCAGCTACCTCCTTGTGAAATTTTGTCGAAATCGCTCCAGCCGTTTAAACGTGAAGAAGTAACAAACATGCAAAGTCACAAACTCACAAACTCACATACTTTCGCCTTTATAATATTAGTAGGATTAAAAAAATTAACATAACACCTCCTCCATTTTGAAAGTCGGTAAAAAATGTAGCCTGTATTAATCCAGGATGTCAGCTACCTCCTTGTAAAATTTTGTCGAAATCGCTCCAGCCGTTTAAGCGTGAAGAAGTAACAAACATACAAAGTCACAAACTCACAAACTCACATACTTTCGCCTTTATAATATTAGTAGGATGATAGTTTTCATTTAACATAATGTAATCAAATATTTATGTAATTTCTATGCGAAAATTATTTATTATAAACTCCTTCTATTTGGTAATATGGTAAAAACTGTTATAATATAATCGCACCAGATCGCAGATGGCACAATTTTTATTTTTTTCTTAACATTTTCGATTTATAGCATTCATAACAGTTAATAAAACTGTAATTATCCTTGTCTTCTGTTCTACGTTTAATTATAACATTATTTTCGTGCTAAATTATTTGAAACTGAAAATTCTTATTTTTGGTAAATTGTTAATGGTTTAGTAACAATTTCTTTTCCCTAAAAAATCAGTTACAATAAAATAAGGGTGACCTCAAAAATTATCAACACGTAATGGTGTTTCACTGATATTTATTACTTTGGTTTCCACTGAGCGTCATGCGACCAAAATGAATAATGATACCCAAAATATACAACTTAATTTGTATATTATTTTGTATATAAAAGTAACAATTACCTCGATGTTAGATTACTGTTAATGCTAATTTATTTTGCGTGTTACATTGTAATAAAGTATAATACGTTGTGTAACGATTTTTATATCATTACGTAATAAAAAATATTAATTAAAATGGCAATAGCATTAGCAACATAGAACGAAGGAGTATGAAAGAATTTGTTAAGTTTGAGATGCATGATAACAACGTACCTATTAAAGCCGATATCAGCAGGGCAATCGCGCTATTTTTAAACGTTTCAATTCAGGTTCACATCTACTTTGGTTGCGGTTCAGTTACGGTTTGGTTCCGCTGCGTCTGAACAAATTTCGGTATCGTGCTAACGTTTCAACCGTAGCTCAACCTTAGATGGAACTCGAACGAAGCGCAACGTTTGACCTATAGACAGACATTGCAGCGGACCAATCAGCGCTCTTCTAATTTAATTTTGAATGGTTTAAATATGAACAAATTTTTTCCGATGCGTTAATTGGTCAATTGACAAATTGTTTATTTAAACATATGGATGAATATGACACGAGTGAAGTTGTTTTGGTAGTTATGAATGCGAATGATTATTACTTGGAGTTTTTAATTTACGTAATTAAATTTATATTGTTTTACTATATTTTACAAGCGCCATAAGTGTTGAGTGGTGACTAGTGACTTGTGACAAAAGTTTTATGTGGCGGAGAAAACATTTACGTAAAGAAGTAATGTCAAAATTCAATTCACTTTTTAACAAACTCAAATAGTCCGTAGTGTTATTTTACAGCTTTGAAGTAAAACATAAGCTTAAATTATAATTTGATTATAGCTTATGTTATATTTTTCCATCGATTTTCGTCAATTTAACATACCAAAATAAGAAACGTTTCAGAAACGTGCGAGTAGAAGTTGCATTGTATCAACTTTTTGTTTTGACAGCGTTTGCGCTTGAGCTGAGGTTCAGTTACGTCTCAACTGGCTGTCAAAACGTTAACGCGATACCGAATCGTTCCAAAAGTCGATCAACGTCCGAGTTTCATTTGCGGTTCAGTTGAAAAAATTTAGCGCGATTGCCCTGCAGAGAATTTTAATACTTACCTTTTTAACCGACTTCCAAAAAGGAGGAGGTTATACGTTCGGCTGTGGATATTTTTTTTGTTTGTGTATGTTCAACGATTACTCCGCCGTTTGTGAACCGATTTTCAAAATTTTTCTTGTGTTGTATAGGGTTCAACTTCAATTTGGTACCATGTTCACAAAAGTGGTGACCTGATGATGGGATCCATGAGTAATCGAGGGAACTCCTCAAAATTTATAGCGAAACATATAGTGATTTTGGTTTTATGTGAAGGATCCCAGGCATATGCTACCAAAAAGTAAGATTTTACACCAAGGCATGATATGGTTCCGAAGATACTAAGAGAACTCCGAATTTCTTATAGATACAAGTTTGGGACTTTCGGCGATGTTTTAAGAACTGAAAGCATATGGCATATTATGCAAATTACATTCATCATCATCATCATAATCATCACTACCATCACACGATGCATCGTTATGAGTTATGACCCTATTATTGGTACTTTTCATAGTCTTTTCGATCGAGACTCGAGTTTGTCGAGTGATTTTGAAAATTATATTAATGTTGTTACAAAGTAAATGATTTAAACTTGGTGTTGCGGTTACCAAGTTGGCAATTTGATCATGGGATGTGTGAGGTTTGTAGGAAACTCCTTGATTGTGACAAAATATATAGTTCTATTATTGTAGCTTAAAGTAGATAAATCATATTTTATTATGTTGAGCTGATGAGTTTACATGCGGAAGTTTTATAATACAACGAAAGTCACTGAACCTACCTAAATCCTATATATCTATAACTGACAGCTTATATTATGTTTATCGGTAAATAACTAAAAAGAGTGAAATTATTATTTTTAACAAAAAATTAAAACCGACTTCCAAGGTAAAAACAATAAGTAATAATATGAACTAAAAAGTATTAAATAATTCTTACTCTTTCATAGTGCCTCTTTCAGAATTCGTCTAAATCTCAACTATTTCTGTACATACTACGGTCTTCATTACTTTGAAGTCGGTACCAGTCCCAAAAGTTTCATATATTCTGACATTGACTGATTAACTCACGATTTAAAATTTGCTGGTACCGACTTCAAAATAATGAAGACTATAGTATGTACAGAAATAGTTGAGATTTAGACGAATTCTGAAAGAGGCACTATTAAAGAGTAAGAATTATTTAATACTTTTTAGTTCATATTATTACTTATTGTTTTTACCTTGGAAGTCAGTTTTAATTTTTTGTTAAAAATAATACTTCATGTGAATTATCATGAAGTATTAAACATACAGCGTATGAAGTTAGTGTCAAAATCTTCATTAAATTAAAGATACCATCATTAAATGTGTGAGTGCAGTAAAAGTTTGTAAGTTTTAAAAAGGCAATATCTTTTCATCTCAGTCTAGAGATTAAGGGCCTGTTTCACCACTTTCTGATAAAGTTCCGAATAGGCTATTCACAACTTTTCTGACAGATTCGCCATACTCAAGATCTGTCAAGTTAATTGGTGGATAGCCTATTCTTCACTTATCAGGAAGTGGTGAAACAGGCCCTAAGGGCCGGGACACAAAAACACGATACGACGTCGTGTCGTGGGAATCTACGACGAGCATCGTAAAAAGCTACGACACGATATCGTAAAGTGCCACGGTACACGGCACGACGTCGCGTCGTAGAAACTCACGATGCGTCTTCTTTGAATTTTGAATAACAACTGTCGTGAGTTTCTACGACGCGACGCGACGTCGTGCTGTATATCGTGGCACGTCACGATGTCGCGTCGTAGTTTTTTACGATGCTCGTCGTGGATCCGACGTCGCATCGTGAAACGACTTCGTATCGTGTTTTTATGTCCCGGCCCTAAGTCTACTCATATGAGTAGAGTTAGTCCTCACTCAAAATTCTGACTCGTGTTTGTTTTCGTTGATTAGAAATTGCGCACAGAAATTCCTACTTTGATGTCACGATCTACTAGTCTCTACTACCTCAAACACTTGACTCTACGATTTTCTTAAGTACTATACATGCTACTACGCATATTTACCCGACTGCCGGGAGTTTTTGAGTTGTATACTTATTTTATTTATGCGCTCACAGCACACGTATATTTTTACTTACTTTTAAGTCATAAAATGTATTTCTCGTAAGTGATATTGTAATCTTTTGAGAAATAAAGAATCTTTAAAGCTAAAAAAAATAAAGTGATATTATTTGATTGTTATGAGTTATCCTCATTGGAAATTATTATCGTTGAGAGAAAACCAACCTGGTAAATAACAAACAGAAGTAGGTACAAGATTCAGTACGTCTATTTTTTATATTTTACTATAAGCTAAAACCAAAGAAATATTTTTTATTACATTCTCTTTCATTTTATAACTATTTCAGACCCTTAGAATCCCTTAGAATCATTACAAATTAGGGCTAATATCTTTACTTCTATACCTAATAAGATAATTTAGATAAATAAGTGTCAGGAAAAAGTATTTCCAGGTATTTTAGTATATCTGAAACTCCGTCCAAAAAGTATTTTAGGCCATTCTAGTCTAACGAAAACTCCGTTCAAATCATAAAAGTAACCCAGACCGACTAGATAATAAAATCGATTCCATATTCACGGGCCACGTTTGGGCAATAACGGCCCATTCACGTTAGCGGCCCATTCGCTGCCCATTCCCTGTCTATTTAACTTACCTTGTTATAAGATTCCAGTTTAAATGGGATAGTAAAGGGGTGAAACTTTTAGTATTGGTTTTGTATTTATCTAACTAGGTGTTTTCTGTGTTATTTAACTGGGCTATGGCAAGTCAATATTGGCCTTATTGTGTCGTGATATAATCCGATCAAATTAGGTTAAAAAAAATTAATACAACTTTATTTCAGGCTAATTTTGTCCATAGATTTGTTAGTGACAATTAGTAACGATTTGTTAGTGATAATTAGTAACTGGGCGACGGTAGTTGCTTACCATCAGGTGACCCGTTTGCTCGTTTGCCCCCTTATTTAATAAAAAAAAAAGTAACAATTAGCTTATATAAGTATGTTAGTAGTGTTACTATAGTAATCAGTATAATATTTTACGACATCAAGCCTATCCCTATCTCCATCCAGTGTTTTTGAATGGGATAGTCTAATTTAGAGGCAATGACCATAGCAAATGTAAGCTATGTACATAAGAATCAATTTCCTTATAGTAGGCTACTTATACAAGAAAAACATAATCCTTCTGGTGCTGTCGGGTAAAAAAGATAACGAAACCGAAGCTACAGATTGTTGCTTGTTGCGTTTCGTTCCCATCACAGATAGATAGTAGAAAAGTACAAGTCTTTAAATCATCAGTCTGGCATTAATCTTAACGTTAAAGCCTCTTACCCCCCTCAATTAGTTCTCCGGGATTCCCCGGCAATTATGACGACAAATATTATCCCGGTGTTCTGTCCAACAAACTTTAATGCCGCTATTTTACTTGGCAGCAAACTTTCCTCCTAGTTTGCAGTCAATGCTTTGGAAAGTTATGCGCGGAATCACAGAGAAATATTATACTTTTTGTATAGAAGTTTATAACTTTTATAAGTCTTGGTGACTTTGAGTTGTTAAGTTGGTAGTTAGTTGGTCCAAACCAGAAGACGACTCAGAAAACTTCCCATTTTTCCCATTCAATGCTAGTCGAAATCACTCCAAAAAAGAATAGGCTACTTGACCTATATTTAATTTCATTGAACAAATGCATATTTCTAGTAGAACTTGGCCTAGGAAACCATATTTCACCCTTATCATCAAATAAAAGCTTATGATTGATAAATAAAGTCGATTTGAAAATATGATTTTATGAAAATAGAATTTGTACTAACGAAAACGCTTTTGCGGTACTTCCGATTTGGATGTGACGTCATCCTCATAGTAATTTAATATCTTTTATGTATCGCGCTCGTTATATGTAAGTTTATCTGTACATAAATAATAAGAATAAGCCTAGAAAGATTTGTAAAATATATTTTATTGAATAATTCGCTTAAAACATCAGTTTTAAATATTATCTCCATTTATTGTAGACGGGAAATGAAATGGCCAAAACTTTTCTCCAAAAGTTTTCAACATTACAAATGATTTCTAATTTCTTATTTAATTCTTTTATAATTTTTGGGCACTTTTAGACTCGCACATTTAGCACATAAAAAATGTTCAATAAAGAGAGTTTAAAATACAAAGCGTATGACGTCACACTATGGCGGACAGTGTTTTCGGCGCCATTTAAGAGGCGTATTTTTCAATAAACATTTTTATGGGTTTCTACTGTGTAAAATATTAAAATATTAGTTTTTTTTTTGTGAAAATGAATGATTAAGAAGCGATTAGCATGAAGAAAAAAAGTAGGTCAAGTAGCCTATTTATAATCTAGTAATCAACATAAAAATGACCGAAACAATATTGAAAAAACAATGCTACTTAAAGCTTATTTTATATCTAAGTATTCTAGCTTGAAGACTGCAACACTTTAGCCTAAATAAAAATTTTACTTTAGCGGCCAGCGGAAACCATTCTTTTCTATCGATAAGAAATAGCCTACGTTCTATTTGACCTCAAAACACCTAAGCGTTGAATACGAACCAATATCTTCAAAGCTCTTGAAACTTATTTCAAACGACATAAGTATAACTCGACCAAGTTAAGTTTGCACCTCGTACGGAATACGTCATATTGCTGGGAGGTTCAAACTCAACTTCGTCGAGGTATACCGTATTATACCTGAACATTATAGGGTTGCCAGGCGTCCAAATAAAACCGGACGTAGTCAGGCTTTTTCATTGCGAGTCCGGCCAAATTAGAAGAGGTTTGGTTTTTATAAAGGCAACTCTACAATATCATATGAAAATCCTACCAATGTGAGACAATATTAGGACTAAGAATTTGTAAGCGCATTGCCGAACTTCTTAATAATATATACTAAGAGATGAGATACTAATGTCTTCAATAGTAGGGTGTCCGGGCCTTTTATACGAATGTCCGGCTAAGCTGTTCGGTTTGCCCGGCTGTTAGGTTTGGCGATCTGGCAACCCTACCTGAATAGGGCTCTAAGCATGTGACTGTGAATGGTGTATTGAAATATGAATGCCCTGTTGAATCGATTGAGCTCAAAGCTGCAGTCAAAGACTCGATTCGATTCGAGTACAGTCAAACAAAGCCATAATTTGTGACTTGCTTGGTTCAAATGATTTAAAGCTCGTATTTTGTAGCTGCTGTGTGAAAAAGGTATGCTTGAAGTGCATAGTATTGTAACCAAGGAAACGTTAAAGTTAGCTAGTAGTAAAAGAAAGCAGTATAAGATTTTAATATAATTCTAATATCTATAACATAAAATGCATACTTGAAATGTATTCTTAGATACCACATACTTACGAATTTTCTAAAATAGGTCATAGAGAAAATTGGCGATTCTGAAAACAATAGCGTTTGCCTGTATTATACAATAGTATCGAATATTCACAATTTACAGAAATCGATTGTTTTCAAAATTTCAGCTTTTGATCGCTATTTTACCAAAAAAAAATCAGGTAAACAGCCAAGCGACACAAAAATCCACATTGACTGTAAACTCAACATCCCCATCCTTCGCCTGTTAACAACTTTAACAAGCTATGAACAAATTTAACAAGCATTAAGTTTAACAAGCTATGTTCGCATACGTGAGCTCATGTCCAGGACCATTTATCATAAATATCAATATCAGGCGGGCCGACAGTTACAAATGGTGCTGACTCTAAGGAAATAGGCCAATCTTGCAAGGTTACGTGGATTTATTTTGAATACGTATTTGGGTTTTTACGGGGTATATTTTGCTCGCTTGGAGAACGTTTTCCGTGAAAAGTAACAGTCGTTTGCGGAAGTGTGAAATGTTTACATATGTGTTCTAAACATTGCGTAATCATGAAAACAACAATTAATTTTGACACTTAAGTAAAATTTAAATTAACGTTCGATTAAAATGTAACTTTGTCACCCCATCTATATATATAAAACTCAAAGGTGACTGACTGACATGTTGATCTATCAACGCACAGCCCAAACCACTGGACGGATCGGGCTGAAATTTGGCATGCAGCTAGATGTTATGACGTAGGCATCCGCTAAGAAAGGATTTTGATAAATTCCAACTCCAAGGGGTTAAAATAGGGGATGAAAGTTTGTATATAAAAATACTTCTTAACACGAGCGAAGCCGTGGGCAAAAGCTCGTTAGCTATATGATTGTTTAGCCATATATTTTACAACTTTACGGTGACATCCCCAAACGCTTAAAAAATGAAAAAATACTCATACAAACCGTATGAGTATTATTTATAGAATTTTTAAGAAGAAAGCGTATTCCATCTTAAAAGGCCGGCAACGCACCTGCAGCTCTTCTGATGTTGCGAGTGTCCATGGGCGACGGTAGTTGCTTTCCATCAGGTGACCCGTTTGCTCGTTTGCCTCCTTATTTTATAAAAAAAACGGAAAACCTTCGGAAAAGCATCGTCTGTTCCCTGTGATGAGAATAAAAACAAAAGTAACATGATAATGTGCCGTTTGAACCATAACATAAGTAATGGTGTGTGAAAGCCATAAGTTGGGAAGTTTTCGAGTTTCCGAACTCCAGGCTAGCTGGAGGCGTGGATAAATCACTTTCATACAACTGACAAACAAAACCGCGCGCGAGTATCTTGCTCGATATTGTTATGATGTTCTGATTATGTTTATTTTATTGTTAAAGTATTCTGTAGTTCATATAGTTTCACTGACTTCCTAAACCTATCGAGTGACTCAAAAGGTAGATGGGACATAGGACATTTATCGTAGAAGAATTTAAATTCGCGCTTGAAACGAATTTCCGCGCAACAATGTTGCGGCAGCGGGCAACATCTATTACCCCTTGACATAAGCGTAAGCGAGAGATGATTATTTAAGTTATGTTCATACTAAAAATCATCTAAATGTCTAGATTTAGTGTTGCCTAACTGCCATTAAGGGTACACTTCCTTCAAGAATTCATTAATTTTTGTGCGTCTCCTACGTCCATAAGAACTTCTGCAAAACAAAAGTTTTTAAAAACTTATTTGTTTTAAGAGATACATAACCCTAGGGAAAACTTAGTGTTAGGAGGCAGTTAGTGAAAACAGACAGTAGTCTCTTAATCGTATACCTACCTAATACCTGCATGGGTCTGAAGCCCCATGTATAATATACGAGCGGCTTACCCCGTACATCAGTAACGTATGATTGCGATTAGTTATTCTGTGGCCACGGGGCGTTGTCGTGACATTAATTATTCACTTACCCCGAGATGCAGATATTAATTTACTATCATCATGTCTGCAGTTGCTAAGTTTGGTCACCAAATTCTGATTAGGGTGTTAGAGACAGGCGACAAATTAGAGTTATAGTTCCTATTACTGGCCTCTCTTACCTCATTAATTTCTTATGGGAGCCCTAGGCTAGGATTTTCTCTCAAAAACAAGTATTTTGTACTAATACCTTATGGCATTTGATGACGATATTGGGACTTAGCCATGTTGTCGCATACTAGCCGAGTCTCTAGATATTTTGACAACGTTGTATAATTTGCAGCAAAAAACATACAATAATATATTTTGGTTTTCGGTAATGCAATGAAACCATCTAACGTCAAAACAGTGTATATGTCGCAGGCGGGTTGTATAATACGCCGTTTTACATTACGGCTAGCCGTTTTAAAAAACAGGGCCGTTTTGTAATGCGGCGGTTTAACGATTAGCCGGATTGTCATTACGATACGTTCTTCAATAAGGCGGCCCACGTTTAGCCGCATTGTATTACTACTTAAATTGTAGGATGACTGGCATACTTGCAGAATAAACTATGTTTTTAAAATAAGATAATTTTGTATGTTCAACGATTACTCTGCCGTTTGTGAACTGATTTTCAAAATAATGAAGATTGTAAGTATACAAAAATAGTTCGGGTTTTGGAAAATTCTGAAAGAGGCACTAACTACAAGAGCAAAAATTAGAAATAATAGTGAATAATAGAAATTATTTATTTGCACCTAAAAATGCACTGTTTTATTTGTTTATTTCCCTCGAAACTTCGCAATTTAGCAACACACTTTTGGTATCCGACGACATTGTTGTTGTTATGTCATAGGTAAAAGTGTAAAGAATCGAAATTAAAAACGTTTAAAGAGGCGACTAATCTTTCGCTTTATTACATTATGGCCAGCCGTTTTGAATAACGTATGGCGCCGAATACAATCCGGCGGTTTATGATTCAGCCGCATTCAATCCGGCTAATCGCTAAACCGCCGCATTACAAAACGGCCCTGTTTTTTAAAACGGCTAGCCGTAATGTAAAACGGCGTATTATACAATCCGCCTGCGACATATCGACCATAAACCAATAATGCAGTATATTATAAGACCACAGATTTTCTTATTTTCCTGTTCTGAGGCATGGACACCCAAAACTCTGCGTCTCGGGAGGAAGCCCAGGTGCCCGTGTTGATTATTTTCAATTACTTAGATCACGATTTAGAAAGTAATTTCACCAAAAAACAATTTAATTTTCCCTCTAACCTTAAACAATTGAAACCGTAATATTGTATTGTTTATGTATTAAAGTGTCAACAATTACAATAGTTGACCGAACTCGATTGCTCGAAACCGCCGAACCCCGATAACTTGTGCCTTTGACACTTTCTGCTTTGAGATCTACAAACTAACAACTTGGTTGGAACTTACGTTCGTAAAAATACGTTAAAGAAATAACCTAAACGTTTGTTTTCATTCATACTAAAACTCCAAAGTGTGTCTGTCGGTCTGTTACGCTTCACGCTTAAACCGCTGAACCGATTTTAGTAAAATATGGTATGAAGACAGTTTGAGTTCTGGGTACGGGCATAGGATAAAATATGAGGTTCTCGCTTGAATGTCGACTATCGAATTTTCCCTACTATAATATTTCGCTTTAAGTCCGGATACAATAAAACTTTACAACAATGGAATACAATAGCATTTCCAAGAATCCGCGATCGAAGGTGATAGCGATGGGCGAGGTGGACTGTAATATTAAGATGAAAACGACGATAACTAATAACTACCAAATGATACACAATGTGAAGCGACAACTATAATGTTCAAGGTTCAGAGATAGACCAAGTCAAAAATACATCGAAAATATAAATTGTCAATACGAAAAAATGTGACATAGAAAAGTAAACAAATATTCAAAAACAGAAGTATTGGCTCTGGTCTGTCCAGCCAATCGCCAACAGAAGGATTAATATAGGAATAGTGCAAACCATGCCTTTCATAAAGTTCCCATGTGTAAAGTGCCAGGGTATGATATTCATTACATTCCTATTTTTGTAATTAGGTAAATTGTAAAATTATGATGGCATAATATAAATTTAATTACACCTAATACCTTTACAGAATATTTAAGCGCTAATCCACAGCGGCTAAGCCTTATTGAAAAGTCGGGGATTTGGAAGACAATTACCTTTCCTTAAGCCTTTCCCTTAGCTGAATTATATTAGAATTTTCGTCTGAGTTCCAACCGAGCTTCGTATTTCTTTGGGGTTTTATAAAAAATAAATTAAGATTAAGTTACCAATGCACTGATATTTTATTATAGGCTTAATGGACGGTTGAGAGTAGCCCATATCCATACTAATGTTATAAATACAAAAGTTTGTCTGTCAACTCTTTACGCTCAAACCGCTGAACCGATTTTACTGAAATTTTGTATGGAGATACATTGGAGTCCCGGTCCCCATGAAAGGAAATAATTATTATGTAGTACTTTTTATTCCGAAAAAATGTACGGTTGCCGTGCGATAAATGAATTTTGGCGCAACGGAGTTGCGGGCGGTAGTACAAATATAAAAAACCAACAAACAGACTCGCTTTCGCATTGACAATATTAGTATGGATTACAACTAAAAAAAGTTAATTTTTCATTAAAATCTAAGCCCTTGTCTCAAAACTCACCTAACTGAACCTTCATAATGTTTCACATTTTGAATATTTTAAACAGTGTGTCAATTTAGTTAAAACCCCTAACTTAAAGCTCGGCCGTCCCGAAACCACACTGTACATGATATACAGTAGACCATGTTTATACTAAACAGTCAGAATCACGCGAACGCACTTCAGTGTGTTTGAGATGGCTTGAAATTGCAATATTGAGTATCGTAACGTGTCTTGCCAGTTGCCTTTGTGTTTTCTATCGTAATCTTAAACCGGACTCGTTTCTTACAATAATTTTTTTGTTTCTTTTATTTAATAAGTCTGTTTTTTTTTTGTTTTCCTCTATCTTAATAAAGAAAATTAATTTTGAAGTGTCAAGTGTCATATACTAAAATCTGTTGTTTTTGTTTTTGAGGTTTTTCTATTTTTTTTCTGTTTATTTCACATTTAAGGTTAAGTATATTCTTAATTTTTTGTAGTTTTATATTTTATTTTTTTCGTGATTTTGATTTCTTGCTAGCTTTAAATATTGTGACCTTTGGTCCCAGCAGAAAACCAGTGCAGCAGACTGGAAGTCGCTGTTAATGCTGAGCTGGGTCCAGTTTTGACGTCACACAATTTAATATTAATTATTGTAATTTTGTGTTCTTAATTTTTTTTGTGTATTTTTGTAATAATTTAATATTGTGTTGTGTGATTGTCAAAATAAACTTCTTATTCTTATTCTTAAAATTATACAATTTTCTGATTCTTTTGTTCTAACCTTGCCTCTATGTTGGGCGAGTTCGATTCCTTATTCCCGGTTGAGTTGCTTTACTGTATAGTATTTATACTGTGTCGAAACATTAAACTTAAAAGGGAGCTGTCGGCTTTGAATTTACAGCGTTGTTTTGACTAAGTGAAAAAGTTTGGACCCGTACTTTATACGGACAAGCTCCGGCCGAAAGCTATCAATAATTTTGCTGTTATTGCTTACATAAACATTGCGCTTTTAAGTTTTTGCAGAAATAAAATATGTTGGCTAAAAATACTTATTTTTGATGTGTTTTGTGATGTGATGTGTTTATTTATTGGTCTCATTGGGTCATGAGAGTAAAGGCAGAAATTGTATTCTTGTATTGGTGCTATAAGAATTGGCGTTTGTACAGTAGCATATAATATAGAAAACGGTTCTATAGCTTTGTCCACACTGTGCCTTTTTGTTCATCAGGGACATTCGTTATAGCGCAGTCAACAGCGAACGTGAGGCATGCCCGCGACGCATTCCCTCTGACCGTATCTAAAACTTTCGCTTTGCTCTTTAATGACAATGTTGGCGGTGCGTTTGTTGACGCATTCAGTTATTGAATGCGCCAATACGACAGTTGAATGAAAGAAGATGACGAAAATTGAAGATGAAAGTGCACTGTGTGGACCATGTGGACAAACTGGACATAGCTTATGGGTAATATTCAAGAGAATATTCAATAAACCTCCAGAAATTACCTCAAGAATCGGAGCAGAGATAAATTATTGACCACATTAAAATTAAAACAACGGGTTGCACCAATCATTGCAACAACTGTAAACGAAACTGTAGAAAGAGTAGAATAATTATATTATTTCTTCCCACACACCGACGAGCCAGCGGTAAGTATACTCAGTTTTCTAATTTTCGATCACGTGACGCGTCTAGATGCGTTTAACATAATTTACCTATCTCAAAAGAGCGCACAACGCCGCTAAAGAAGTTTCCACTTTCCACTTTCCACCTAAAAGATTTTCTGTGCATAATGCTTCCGTACCATTTAGTTAGGGAAATGGTAAACAAAATACGTACGTGTTAACCCTGCCGCAACGGGGGTTTTTTCCAAAATATGTTTATTGTATCCGAAATACCCCAGACGTGTAAACAGTCCCGTACCGAGTATAAAATAAACTCACTCGAGATACTGTTATTGCGGTATTGTCACCTTACAAATTCCCCGTCTTACAAACGACCAGCGTAAGCTGAGCCGTGAAGATTCGCTGTAAACATAATCGAGGTTTTTTGCTTAGGATGAGATTTTTTGTGTAGTTGTTGATAGGAGGTGTTGAGGCCTATGTCCAGCAGCGGACGAATATAGGCTGATATGATGATTTATGATATGTTGAAATGATAATATGAACGTACATCAATGAGGAAAGCTTTAGGTACTTTCAGAAAAGTTAGCCGTAGCTTTAGCGGTAGGTCCACCATCTGGCGGACCTACGTAGTTTGGTCGCGTTGTGTCTGCGATAGATCACGATTAATATTGATAAAAGATGACGCCCGCAACTCCGTTGCGTCAAAATTCGTTTATCGCGCAGCAACAGTAAATTTTTCCGGAATAAAAAGTCTTCTATGTCCTTTTCCGGGACTCAAGGTCTATCCATTTTAAATTTCATTAAAATCTGTTATATTTTTCATTCATTTTCATTTGTAGTTATAGTTATTCATATTATGTTAATTTGTTAATTATAATAGTTTAAAATTTAAATAATAGACATAGGTTTTCAGTTTAAACTGTTTATGATCTAGGACTCCGATTTGTACCGACAAATCGTGTTGAGTTCGTTGGGATATATCTTGTCGGTTTTCGGACTTCTGTGCGCGTCTCGTTCGGCAGATCGGTAGCTGCATCGCGAGTGTTTAGTTTAAATAGGGCGTATTACTGCAATGTTTTGACTAGACGCAGCACCAGCATAGACAGTAAAAAAAAAATGTCGTTCGACTTTCACAACGTTTCTGTCAACATTTTAATATGTCGAATTTTGTTAACTGTATGTGCTAGTAGCGCCCTCTGCTCAGACTGCTTTGTTTTGTGATCGGTGTTGTGTTTCGTGGTACGCAGCACAGGAACTACACAGGTGAGTGAAGTAAAACTGATTTATTTACTCATATTACGAGGGCTGCTATTTATGTATCCGGAATTAAAAAAAGAAACAAACATATATCATTTAATATGGTTTTATTGCTTTTCAAAATATTCGCCGCGATGATCGACACACTTTTGCATACGCTGGAACCAATTTTCATAGCACTTTTTCCATTCTGATTGAGGTATCTCCAAAACGTGCATTTTGAACGCATCAACAGACTCTTCGCGGCTCGAAAAACGTTGACCACGTAATTTGTTCTTCGCGTATGGAAATAAAAAGAAATCGTTAGGTGCCAAATCAGGGCTGTACGGTGGATGACCAGTCAATTCGATCTTTTGACCCTCCAAAAACTGAGTTGTTTCAGCTGAGGTGTGACAGCTAGCATTGTCGTGATGTAATATGATTCTGCGTTGTCGGTTGTCCTTTCTTATTTCTTCAAAGACTTCTGGTAAACAAATGGTCGTATACCATTCAGAATTAACCGTTTTACGATTCTCTAATGGCACTGTAGCCACATGTCCATTAATTCCAAAAAAACAGGCGACCATTTGCTTCAAAGTACTTTTTGCACGAGTAACTTTTGTTGGTTTCGGCTCATCTTGGAACACCCACACCGTTGACTGTTGTTTAGTTTCGGGGTCATATGCATAGATCCAAGATTCATCACCTGTGTAGATATTATAAACGGCTTTTGACGTACCACGGTTGTATTTTTTTATCATTTTTTTGCACCAATCGACACGAGCCCGTTTTTGATCGATTGTCAAGTTGTGCGGAATCCAACGCGAACATATTTTTTTTACAGCCAAATATTCGTGTAATATCTTATGTATGCTCGTCATACTTATGCCTAAGGACGCCTCTATCTCGCGATATGTAACATGACGATCACGCATTATTAGTTCCCGCACAGCATCTATATTTTGTGGGACAACAGCTGTTTTTGGGCGATCTTCTTTATTTTCATCCGTGAGCATAGACCGCCCACGATTAAACTCACTGTACCAGTGATAAACAGTGGTTTTTGATGGTGCTTCATCTCCAAAAGTTGCGGTGAGTTGAATAAAGCACTGTTGTTGATTTAGCCCATGCCGAAAATCGTAGTAAATCATTGCACGAAAATGTTCACGCGTTAAATCCATGGCAAATGAAGACACGCAATTTTCAAAATGACGCCACAATGGAAAAATAATTGACAGTCACATGAAACAAAATGTATTCTTCAACCAAAGAGTTCTATTTTCAAATGTTGTAATTACTTTTTAAATATTGTTCTTGTAAGTGGCCAGTTCCGGATACATAAATAGCAGCCCTCGTATTACAAATCATTTTTCTAAAGATAGTGTCTAATAGTAGCTCTAGAACATTTTTTTTTTATTACTATCAAGCTAATTTTTGTGAGTAGCTTGGAAGTGGTAGCTAACGGAGATAGAAAGGATTTCATACTTTGATTTGATGGTCCTAAATATGGATTGTTCTATTTGTAGGACAATTGTTACTCTTAAATTATATAACTACTAGATGTTCCGCGCGGCTTCGCCCGCGTAATTTAGGAATGTCACGGAAACCGTACATTTTTCCGCAAAAAAAGAAACCTATGTCCTCTCACGTGGTCTATTCTTCGTGTGTGCCAAATAACATAAAAATTGCTCCAATACGTTCAAATAAGCCCTTTCAAATAATTTCCTCCGTTTTTTCCACACTTTCCTCTATTTCTTCGCTCCTATTAGTCTTAGCGTGATAAAATATAACCTTTAGCCTTTCTCGATAAATGGGCTATCTAACACTGAAAGAATTTAATTTCATATCGGACCAGTAGTTCCTGAGTAGGGTTTCACACGAGACGAGAGTAAGCGAGAGTAACAAAAATCTCGTCTAGGTCTCGTCAATCCTCAAAAAATTGAGTCTCGCTCAAGTCTCGGTCTCGTCTCGTTACCAGCTGTCTCGTCTCGTCTCGCTTAGTTGTAAATAATGATTTATTTCTATAGTATAATAAAGAGAATAAGGAATATTTTATGACTAGCGTATTTGTATGATAAAATGCAGTTTGGATGGTTACCAGATTTGATATTTTGTAAAAAATATTGTTTTTTATGTAAACCTTTTCTGATTGTTCGAATAAAAACTTCATTAAAAAAATTAAAGAGACCCAAAACGAGACTCTCGGGTTGCCCTGTATGTGGTCTCGGTATTGCCGAGAATATTTTCCAAAACGTCTCGTAAAAGCGAGACGAGAACGAGACGAGACGAGAAAAATCTCGCTCTCGCGTGAAGCCCTATTCCTGAGATAAGCGCGTTCAAACAAACAAACAAACTCTTCCCAATTATCTTATATCTTTAAACTAGCAATTCTTGTATATTAAATATATGTATCTAGGAATCTCGGAATCGGTTCCAACGATTTTCATGAAATTTAGTATAGGGGGTTTCGGGGGCGATAAATCGATCTAGCTAGGATCATTTTTAGAAAATGTCATTTTATTCATGTTTTATCGAATACCGAACAAAGCTCGATCAAATAGCTAGTTTTTATTAATATTTGGACACTAGCTATAAGATATATTATTATATTTTTGGAAAATTTCAGTATGATTTGATTCGCAACGTTAATTGCACACTTTATAATTAATTCCTAATCCACACTTCGTATTCATATCATCATTTTGTAGTAGCTTAAGTTACAGTTGTCCTTACTCAATAACTAACCGTCAGTCGTCAGTCCCGTGCGTCGCATGGCTCGTTACCCTGTTAGCACTAATCTCTCCTCAGTACCATCCTATATGTCCTGTACTACCTCTAACAAACCCTTATGTCAATTACATAAGGACTATAATAGAAATGATAACTATAAACGATATTTGATGGGTTCGCCAAATGTCTTTTAAATACTTCGAAGACGTGATGATTTATTACGTGGGGTCACGTTATCCCGGTATTGTTAAGTTAATGTTGAACCTTCGGTTAAAAAATAAGATATTCGTGTCAAAAATGTTTCAAAATATATCTTTATTTTGCTGTAGGTTATAATATTTACATATTCTATTTGAACTAGAGGAATTTCAGGTTTTATTTTCCACTTCAAACTGCATGGAAACAATATTAATAGTAGCAATAATACTCTTCCTACTCCTCCTATTTTCTTCTGATTAATTTCGTCGCGGGTCCCAAGACAGTTTTAGCATGTCCCTCGGGCTCCCTGAGATCATATCAAAGGGTTTTCGTGGTTGGATACCGCTGTCGTTCCTGGCGACACAGGAGATACAGTGGTGGGAATGTGTGATGGGCCAACGCCCGTGTAAAAAAAAGCAATAATATTCAGTATTTCGGCGTCTTCAAGCCACACAAAAATCGTAATTTTTCACGCCAACATCAAAATTGTTTCCACTACACTAACCCTCTGCATTAACATAAGAAATAGTGTAAACCCCAAAGGATTAGGGCGTGAGAAATCACCGTCATATTATATGTTGGCAGCATACAATACGTTGCTATGTTGCCGACATACAGGGACGGATAGTGAGTTTAGCCGCCCTGGGCTACTACTGCTTAGGGCAGGGGTTCCCAATCTTTTTCAGCCTGCGGCGCACTTACAAGTCAATATTTTGTCACGGCACCCTATTCTACCTAGCTATTACAAAAATAAACATAAATAAACACCTTTAATAATTATTATAGTTAGGTTAAGCAAGTAGGTAAATAATAATAAACATATATTTAATCATCTGCCTGCTTTGTATTATAATTCATATTATAATTTTATTTTATAATATTTGTGGTTATGGATAATGATGGAGAATCGACTCACGGCGCCCCTCTTGCCTTTCCACGGCGCACCAGGGCGCCGCGCCGCGGCGCACAGTTTGGGAACCCCTGGCTTAGGGCTTTAACATTTTAACTGTCAGTTTGTAGTACCAATACGTAAACGTAGACTTGAATTAAATAAATGAATGAATTTGATTGATTTTAGGATTTTATGTAACTGATTGTATAGTGTGCCGTAGGTTTTTGGTGGAAATTCATGTTTAACATCAATGAAACAAGCTTATCTTGCACCATTTCCACTATATTTATTTTATTTAATTTTTATCATCCGTTATTGATGATGGCTTTATGGCTTTGTCAAAAGTTATTTTGCTAAAAGATTAAATTTAAAATTTACGCATTATCGGTTATTTTTGTCCTTGACTGGACTTAGCTGAAATGGACTTCCCTTGAATTCGCAGAGCCCTGCGCCCAAAAAACCTTGTAGATCCGGCCCTGGTCATACAATATGTTGCTAGTACTGTTATACAATATGTCGGCGTTCAGCCGTGCACCTGCGTCAGATGTACGGTTATGGTGTTTATACTTTCTACAGCTCGAGCTGTTTACGGCTCATTTTAGATCTTAAACTTTGAGAGCGATTTATGTCGCGAAAATAATTCGTGTTATATTGGTATAGTTATTTTACTACTATTTACTTTACTACTTTACTACTATGTATACAGGGTGTAGCAAAACAAAGTGATAATATTTGAGGTTGTGTATGTGTGCCCCTGTATAGAGTTTGCTGTGTTGTTCTGTATTCTGAGCTGTGAAAGTAGCGCGCTGCTGCAGCGCTTCTCGTATTGCCGAATCCTGTGCGTAGCAGTCATTGACTCCCTGTAAAAAACTTGCCCTATTCACGTTTTCTACAGAAAATACGATTGACAATGAGGTGACAGAAATTTGAACTAATCTACTATAGGACGATATTATAGTATTTTGCATACTCAATGAGAATTCAGTATGAACTATGAAGTAATTAGTGTACTATCGTACTTCGAACTCAAAAAACGTTGAAATGTTAAGAGTAATAATTACCAAGAGGTTTTCCGATGACTATATTAGTCTGTGTCTATAAAATAATATGAGTTTAATTTTTTTCTTAGGTAAACTGAATACAGTGCGAGCATTTTTCATTTAGTTCATAAGCTAAAAAGGTAATTTTTAATTTAGCTAGGTCAATGACCTCTTGGGACACCTTATTTCATTTTGACTATAGTTCTATGATAAACACAAAGCTTTTGCGTCGGTTATGTCACAAATACAACCTGTTACATTATGTCTATTCGATAATGCAAGAACAAAACCCCCAACCATACTATCAACAATACATGTCACACAATTAACAAATGTAGACTCTATGTCAAGGCAATACGAGCTATATTTGCCTGTAAATGTTCCTTATGATTAATTGTTAAAGTAGCCGTTATGTCGACGCATTAAGGGCTATATTTGTGTGCGCTTTCTGTTATTGTTATAGGAATCACGGGCGGGTACGTTTCAATTGCGGTGTACCGCTTTATATTTAAGGTGCATCTATACCTGTTTGCAGGTTTGCATGAAATATTTTTGTATTGAGCTTTAAAAGATATAAAATTCATAAGCCCTAAAACGACACGGATATCTGACTGTAAGCAAAAACTTGGGGAGGCGATTTAAAAGGCTTGAGTCACAGAACTAAATAGGTAATTGAAGAATAACATTGTATAATAAACTATTAGGTATATTATAGGGGAAATACGTACAAAATGACAGGGTGTTTTGTTTTTCAATCATATTTTTTTATTTAATGACATTATAATTAGTGTCAACCGTTTAAAGTTATCTTAGGTTCATTGACTATCAGTAATACAATCTTTTAATTAAGTAGGAACTATAATAAAACATACAAAAAGAAAAAATATGACTAATCACAAAAACCATTTTGTCCATATAGTATGGACAAAATGACATACGTACATTTTTAAAAGAACAAAATTCACAATAATTAAATCGTTTGAGATTCTTTCTAGTCATTTAGAGTAAGAATTAAAGGTTTTGTTCATATTGAGTGCATGTTTTCTAAGCGACGCCTGAGAAACCAAATGTTTTTGCTCCCAATTACCATCCCATTTTTTCCTTCTATGCTTCAATAGCCATACTATGGCCATACTCATGGATTCTTGGCTCCAAGACTGCCGATTAGTTTTTCTTTCGTAGTTTCACGGCATATCCCCTTAACAAAATAATAAATGTTAACTATCAGAGACACTGTACAGTGTACATGGTATGTCATTTTGTCCATTTTATTTGTATGTCATTTTGTCCAAATGTAACCAAAAACAAATAAATATCAAAATTCCATCAAATAATCTAATGATTGCAATAAAGTTCATAGAAATCACTGGCTGGTAGCATAGTTCATCGATTTTAATACAAATAATAACAAATAACAGCGAATAACTCCAGAAAACAGGAGAAAACCATCTGTTAAATAAACTTTTGAAGGCGAGAAACACGTTTGATCTGCTTACTGCGGCGCAACTGTGAGAATGGCGCTCAAAGTCTGGCAGGATTGTTAATATGACTGCCGTCACGTGATACAATCGCGGAAATGTGTCTAAAACCCCCCAATTTTGAAATAAGGGCACTATGTCATTTTGTCCGTACATGTCATTTTGTACGTATTTCCCTTACTACTCGTAGCTATTTTCTTATACACCATCGTTCAATTCGCATAGGTACAAATAATTAAATATTATTTCATAATACAGATTTTAATGCTACTTTGCCTTGCATTTTGAATGTACAGCAAATAAACTAATAGGTTACTTGACCTATATTCAATTTTATTGAACAAATGCATATTTCTAGTAGAACTTGGCCTAGGAAACCATATTTCACCCTTATCATCAAATAAAAGCTTATGATTGATAAATAAAGTCGATTTGAAAATATGATTTTATGAAAATAGGATTTGTACTGACGAAAACGCTTTTGCGGTACTTCCGATTTGGATGTGACGTCATCCTCATAGTAATTTAATATCTTTTATTCATCGCGCTCGTTATATGTGAGTTTATCTGTTCATAAATAATAAGAATAAGCCTAGAAAGATTTGTAAAATATATTTTATTGAGTAATTCGCTTAAAACATCAGTTTTATATATTATCTCCACTTATTGTAGACGGGAAATGAAATGGCCAAAACTTTTCTCCAAAAGTTTTCAACATTACAAATGATTTCTAATTTCTTATTTAATTCTTTTATAATTTTTGGGCACTTTTAGACTCGCACATTTAGCACATAAAAAAATGTTCAATAAAGAGAGTTTAAAATACAAAGCGTATGACGTCACACTACGGCGGACAGTGTTTTCGGCGCCATTTAAGAGGCGTATTTTTCAATAAACATTTTTATGGGTTTCTACTGTGTAAAATATTAAAATATTAGTTTCTTTTGTGAAAATGAATGATTAAGAAGCGATTAGCATGAAGAAAAAAAGTAGGTCAAGTAGCCTATTACACACCCTTCATTCGCAGTTATTTTACCTCGGAGTAATACGAAAACGAACCTTACCCCATGGATATAGAGGTCATTAAAACAGCTCCGTGACCCTATGCCATAACTCACAGGACACAATTAGGTTTAGGTGATAACGCCCAGACGAATCTGGCTTTCATTATACTGTATGATGAATAGCTGGCTGGAACTGATCGTGTCACCGACTGCGGAAAAGAGGGTGTTGTGGATGGATTTCTTCAATTCTTTCAGTCAATTTTATGTATCATCCATCCAGCAGACATTGATATATTATGTGCTCATCAGTACAGTGGTACAGTATATGTATTATCATAATAATATTATGTGGTTCTCTTTATGTCTGTTTGAACTTTCAACAATTTGGTCCAGTAATATCAAAGCATACTCAGTGCAAACTAAATCCTTCGTTATAATAAAAGCTAAAGAATCTCAAAGAATACAAGTAGGTACAGAAATTTAGTACTGTTAATAATTACTGATATAAAAGTCACAACTTTATCACAACATCAACATACAAACCTACATTCGTAACCATGTACGATAAATATCATACAGTAAAGTAACTCAGCCTCAAAATCAAACTCTGCCAAACACAGGCAAGTTTTACGCGCTTGTTACGTCCAAACTGCATTATTTTGCCATTTTAACTTAACTCAAATGACGCTAAAATTCGTGTTCAGGGTTTTGTTAAGTGTATTCTGTGGTTCTAGTTTGAAGATTCTACTGTATATTATATTGTGGCTCAGTAGGCCCTCAAGTAATGCGCTGCAGTGCGCAGGTGTTACCCGTCAAATGTGTGAGGAAGTTACATTAAATTGCATTGAAGCAGTTCCCCACCTCCTTACTTTGTCAGCGCTATATTGCTAGGAGGGCCTTTGATAGTGTATAGGGATAATAGGCTTGATGACTAATTTTTTTTTCTTATTGGTAATTGAAAGACCCTTAAAAAATAGAAACATCGCTGAAAGAATGACTCTGATAGCTTAAAAATTCACCAAGATATTATGAACAATTCAAACATCTCATAAAATAGACCTGCCCGAAACGTTCCATACAAAGTGCTACGAAAGACTGACGTCACTCTTTCGTAGTTTGTACGGATTGGCAGAGAACTTTGTTCGATAGGTATATTAAATATTGCGTTTATGAAAGTGGTTTCATACCAAAAGTTGCTTTTAATTGCATAAGTTATCG